>CABFOV010002377.1:0-58076 GCA_902141375.1 Timema poppense | reverse complement strand
CCCCCCCCCCCCCACCACCACCTAAGACAATCCGCTAACCAATATTTGACTATTTTATCCACTCCGTTAAAAGCTAGATCGATCTGGTGGGAATAAAAGGTAATCTGGCAACACTGTTTCCGGGTATTCTACACTCTAACCTCCGCGGCCTCCACGTTCCCCACCCCCACCCCCTTCTCTTACTCTCATCTTCAAGGTTAGGCTTGTGGTCGGAAATGTCTTCAGCATTCTTTCAAACTACGCCCGAGGTGACTGCTTCCATCTACGCACCAGCAACCCAAGGAGGAACTGAACATATGTCGTGTTTATTTAATTTCTTCATTAGGTACTTCAAATAAACCTCCCGTGCGCTTTACATTACAAAGGCAGTGGTATAAATTTAAAAAAAGTCATTCTTTAATATCTGATTTTTCATTTAATTTGAAGGTTTTGGTTTAATTTATTGTAGTTGAATAAAATTGTGTTACATTAATCCACCCTATCCACACAAAAAAAGTTATTTTAATAAGCTATCAAAAGTTAAAAAAAAAAAATATTTACCTCAAAATTGAAAACCCCGTATGGTTATACAAGTGAGATATGGAGTCAGCCAAGCCTGGTTTGTCAAACAAGATTGATGACAATCTTGCTCCTACATAAATAAAAGTTTGGGTTTCAAAGAAATTGACAAGTTATCAAAATCTCTTATCATCTGATAAAAATTTAATCTAATGATTTTGGTAAAATAAACATACCGCCACACTGTAAATAGCACCGTATTTGGAAAATTTAATAGTGAAATGATCTAAATATATATATATATATGTATATAGTAGGTTGGGTATGATATACAAACTTTATGTAATTGGTAGTCTAGGCTGCCTGATATACATATATCCATTTCAATTATCAGCTATATAAGTACTGTTTTCAAAAATGTTTGAGATAATTTGGTAGTACAATTAGTAAAAATACACAATAAAATATACTTGGTGTAGACCTCATCTAGTATTTATTTCCCTATGAAAAAAGAAAAGGTAATGCATATTATGTAGCTGCTTTGAATCTCAACAAGTATCTATAATTCCTTTGTATGAAAAAAATTCAACTTCAACTAAAGGCTCTTTAATTGACACAACAATCTTTAAAAATAAGTCACACTCAAATTGGGGTTTGTATATAGCTATGTTGTATATCCATCTAGGTAATGTTTAATATTTCTCAATTATATAAGCGCTGAAATTGGGATATGCGCTAATTTTTTTAACTTGAAAATTGATTTGAATATAAACACTATAACGATTAAAAACTTGAGTTTATCGTTTTAGTTGTTGGTTTGTTATTTGCATTTTAAAAGCAATGAGAACCTAGAACTTAAATTCCTATCTCAAATGTGAATAGAACTCGCAGATTTTAATACATTGACCCGTAATTATGGTTTTGTTGATTTGTATCTCACTAAAAAATGTAATAAATCTAAAAGCGTTCGATAAAATACACTCGCGATATATACCACCCCAAACAACATTAAATAAAAATTCGTAATTCATAGAATCTCCTGCCGAAAAATTCTACAACATAAAACATATATTTTAAAAAAATACAACGAATATTTCTGATCTCAATTTCATGCGAAATACATTACAAATAAAAAGTAAATGTATAAAAAAGTCTTCCATGTACAACTATATTTATAATTCAAAGAAAATTTAAAACTAGCACAGAACAAATAAGAGATATATTACGCATTTAATAGATTAACAAATATAATCACAATCACATTACGGTGGTGATTTTATTTTAATCTTATACATGAAATACTTTACAAACAAAATTAATTTATATCAATAAATCATAGTAATTATAATATATTAGGCCTATATCAAGGAAATTTAAATATATCAAATATCTTTACATATAATATAAATATTACAAAAGGTTTAATTTTTATATTAATTCGAATCTTGTATACAATACTATTTTAATAAAAATATATATTTAATAAATATATTACAGGTAAATGAATATATTCTATATTTATGCAATAAATCGTAAAACTAATTTGGGCAGTAATACTTTCTAACTGGTAATTTTTTATAAAACCCAAAAACCCAAAAACCCAATTTTTTATAAAATGGAACTAGGTGTTAATCGGTATAAGTAGTTTTAATTAGTCTGTATGTTAACCTAAAGTCCGTATTATGCCCATAGGGGATGCTGGGATAGGGATGAGGTGGGTTATAAATTGAGCCCCGACCAAAGGTCAACTTTCTAATCCCAGTGGTTAAGGATTTATGTCCCCAGGTGGAAGGGGGTGATGATTGGGCTGGTGCTTTAAGTTAAGCGATGTAAGCAATTTTAATATCCCTTTATGTTAACCAAACGTCAGAGTTATACCCATGCGAAATTTCAGCTCAATCAGTTTAGTTGTCGTTGAGTGAAAAGTTAAAGTAACTTTTCTGTACATGATACAATGACAGAATGATTGCTAGAGTTATTAGTATAGTAGTAGATAATAATTAAAAAATAGCTTTTTGGGGGTGCTTAACATAGTGAAAAGTCTTTCAACTTATGTAAAGTCTCTTTTATTTTGTTATCTTCTCTCTAAAATATTAATTATCATACACAATTTTGACCCATCCTCAATTGAATTTGTCCGCATTTTATCAGAAATTTTCAAATCAATAGAGTTTTCTTTGAATTTTACAGCTTCAATGTTTTACTACTGGCTTCTATGAAGTAATATCTTGATTATATACTTACTAAGACCTGCGTAGATAAAAATATCATACAAAAAAAAAAGTCACATCGCAATTGGCTAAATGTTCCAGCTATAGAAAAACGTACAAATAAACAGATCTACACATTGTTTTGTAGTATTTATAGATTTTATCTATCCACCTATATATATATATATATTCTATATTCTATATTAATAAATAAGTATTTCAGCCATGAACATAGCCCTTTAGACTTTGCTATCCGGTTTACCCTTTTTAACTATATAGAACTTTGGGAATTTTGGCACTAATTCCTCTTTTTCATTTTTTGTCCTTTTGGTACATTTTAAACATTTAGTATTTTTGCACTTTTTGTAATTTTAACCCATTTTATCCCTTTTACCTTTCTCACCATTTTTGCACTATTATACTTTTTATAGCTATTCCCTTTTCCATTTTCACCATTTTAAGAGATCTTGAACTATTAACCCTTTTCACTTCTCTAACCATTCCACATTTTTATTTTCCCGCTATTTTACAGGTAGAGAAAGTATTGTGATCATCAAAAAATCTTACTAAAGATTTTGATGTATCTCGAAGTTTCATGACCCCCCGAATCTGAAAAAGTTGTATTTGATTTTCCGTCTGTCTGTACCTCTGACTAGAGCTTAAACTATTTCCCTGATCGGGCTAAAACTTGGTATTTAGGGTTTTCATAGGGCTGCGCCTAGGAATTTTTGGAATTAGATATCTAACCTTAAAATTAATGTTAGTTTACTGAACGGCAAAAGGAGAAAATGTAATTTTTTTCAAAATCAGCTATAATTAGTTTGATTAAATTTAATTTCAAAACATTTATTAATATTCTAAATAAAATGGTTACACTCAATATTTCAGCAAAATTACTTTAAGAGCTTCGGTCTGATGCGTACATTTTCACATTTTATCATATATACGAAATTATTTGAGATATGAAATTACTTATTATTGCAAATATATACATCCATTTATAATACCGTAAAAAAGATTAAGTTGAAATTTTAATATATGTTGAAGTCTCATGACCCCTTGAAACCTCAAGAGTGGTATTTGCAATGCCTTCTATCTGTGTGTCTTCTTAACCCAAAAATTATCAATAGTTTAGTAAAAATCGGAAATACAAACAATCTATTTTCTCAAAATTGGCCCTAAAGATTTTGATTAAAATTCGTATCCAGGAGTTTAGTAAGATTATAATCCATGAAAATGACCTTTATGGTAATTTACAGGAGCGGAAATTTCCGTATCTACGCTACTATTTGAGGTACTAAATAACTTATCACTGCATAATTGTAGTACTATTAAAAATAAAACTCTTTTATATGAAATATAGTTATATAAAACCAACAGTTTCTAAGATATTGTGAAATAAATTAAAACATTTTTTGAAATTTAGCTGTGAAGAGATACTACCTAGGTATAAACACAATAATTATCTGATATCATAGAGTAAGAAATGAGTAAGACTTTCAAAAAGTGTATGTTCTCTTTCTTTTAATATCTTTGGAGATATGTTTGTAGAACAATGCTCTACCTAAATTTTAGACTCAATAGTCAATATTTACATTTTTATTGGTCAAAATTTATGAATGAGGATTTTAATAGCAATGCGATAACATGAAGATGTGTAACTCCTAATAGAATGTCAAAAGTTGTAAAATGAAGTCAAAATTTTAAGACGAAGTTTTGCCCCTTGTGTACCCAATATTGATCTTTTTATCGGTCCAAGCACACATATGAAGACATTAATTCTTGAAATATAAAATTATAAAATTTAAAACAGGAACGGCATTTTCTTTACATATATATAGTGCAATTTATGCTTGGGTTTGCTGGTGTGTATTATTTCGGTTCACATATACTACGAGTTTTGAGTAGCTGTCTCCATATTTAACAATAGAGCGAGAAAGTCCGTGCGGAGTTCCGTACAATTTATTTGATTTTCTTATTAGAAAAATATACCATCGTTAAGTTCACTTTTTACTCTTTTTGTCATATATAAAACGTTGTTTTATTGGTGTGAAGCGTTGGTTTGTCATGAGACATAAAAGAGTAAGGTGAATGCGGTTGGAATGAGTTATCTAAGAAATGTATGTGGGAAAATTCGTATCCATGAAGTCAGTAATGAATTGTACTGAAGGAGTGCGGTTTAAAAGGAATCCATTAGGTCAATGTCAAAAAGGCGGATTACGTTGGTTTGGGAATGTTAAGAGAATGAGTGTGGATCGAGTGACAAAGCAGATATTTGAAGGTTGTGTGTGTGTATGTATTAAAATAAATGAGTAAGCCATTTAAGACGTGGCTAAATGTGGTAGAATAATGTGTAATGAAGAGAAACATTAAATGTTTTAAGAATCAAAGAGCATGTATGGTTCAGTGTATGGAAATTGTGGAGGAAAAGGAATTATGCAAGTATGGGGAATTGTGGAAAATGTTAGTGGGGACGTATTAGGTAGAGGGTTGTGGTGTTTTTAGCTATATGCAGAGTTTATTGTCTACCCAGTAGGAGAGAGGCCTGATTATATTAGAATGTGTTATATATATATATATACATACACACAATTTTTATAATTTTTAATTATGATTTTAATCATTTTTACTTTTTTTTATAATTGTTTATAATATTTTAATAATTTTATTAACATTTACCCTTAAATAATTCTCCCAGGAAAATCCGATTACTTTATGCTATACTTATAAATCAGACATAATGCATATGTGAAGCAGCCCTTGACTTCACCAAGCTAGTTTTGATAGAAATAATATACATCTAGTAATATTAGCAAAACTAGATTATCTCACAATAACTAGTTAACAATAATTTTTGAAGTATGTGTTTATTTTAAGTAAGGTCATTTTGCAATAGGCCTAATTTGATCTTTTTATCTCTTCACCATTTTTACTTAAAACTATATAATTAAACATTTGTTGTTCAAATGTACTTCCAATATTTTACATTTGTGTGTGCCTATATGTGGCGATACTAGCACTTTTTGTTTTCAATGCCTGATCACTGAAACTAAACTAGACTAATATTTACTAAACCGTTGTTTTAATTTTCATACTTGACCACTCTATGACTAATATTTTTAAAATATTTAGGTCTAACACTCCCGTAGAGATGATTTGTTATTGAAAAACTTTCATATTAAAGTACAGCGTGGTCCTTATTAATATGTTATGGTAGTTATTATAATAATTGAATATTAAAAAAAAACATTTTAAACTATTGGTTAAGGGGAAAAATTATAAATAATACAAAATATATATGCATTTAACTATTTTCCTAAGCGTAAATAGACTACTTAGCGGTAATATATTTGCCTAAGTGTAAATAGACTATTTAGTGGTAGTCTATTTGCCTAAGTGTCGTTGAGTTGTAGAACTTGTAAATCTTTAACTACCTTCAGTTTTGATTAATATAAATGATCATAAAGAGTTTATTTGGTCAACTAAAATTTACAGTTAGCATTAAACATGTTTATTTAATTAGATCTTACATTTACATTGCCTATAACTAAAATATAGCTGCACTGCAGTGTAATAAATTGAATGATCCTATAAATAAAACTAAAGTTTGATTGTTGTTTTAGGTGCATTATATTAAACAGGGCCTATACAATGGAACCCGCCAAGCAGTGACAAAATATTGAATGCAAATCTAATCCACACAAATATTTTAACAGGTTCATCTCAGTGGAAATTGTGTTTTTTACCTAAATTCTATTTTGAACCATTAGAGACTGACATCTCTTTTATTTTGAGATGAAGACAATTCTTAGTTAAAATAGCATTATCAATGATTATTAATAAGTCACAAGGTCAAACATTGGATATTGTTGTTATTTTTATGCCCAAAACAGTTTTAAGTCATGACCAATAGTTTGTACGTGGATTTTTTTTTTTATCGTTTGAAGCTCAACAACTCCTGGGTTCAAGTCATTTAGGGATCAACTAAGGGGACACTGACACCAAAAAACCCTACAGTATTCACAAAATATATAATATATCAAGAAATTTAATCATTTAATTATTAGCGTTAAAATTAATTTGGTTATTTCGCACTTTATCCCCTCTTACTTAATATAACTGACAGATATATATTTTTTAACTAAGCTATCCCAACCTAACAAAATCTAACCTTTCATTCATCTACAAATTGGAGGTTTGGTTTTGTTAAGTTGAGTAATAATGACATAAGCCTGTCACAGGCAGGCTTTAAACCATTAAATATACAAAACACTAACTTAACTAATACTAATCTTTTAAATAAGTGTGCAAAAATATGATTCATAAACAAGGTGATTGGAGAATCAAACAGTTGATTGAAGAGAGTTGGCTGGCTATTCTTCACAGAGATTTGTATCTAAAATCGCCTTTTAATTGTATAAATGTTTTCTGGAGACACACAAAGCACCATTTAGCTCTATTAATCATAGAATATTTTTTTTGTGCAGTCAAGAATTTTTGCACAAATGATAATTTGTAGGTTGATCGATGATCAGATGTAATTTGATCTCCAATACATGTCTCAAACCTCATTTTAAGCTCCACCATATAATTCATCTTAGGAAACCCTATTTTAAATGTGACTGATCATACGTATAAACAAAAATGTATTAGTAAATAGTCTAATTAAAAAATATTTCTTTTATCTGTACTCTCAAATCTTAGGTTCCGTGAGATATTTAGTGCACTAAAAACATTTTCAACTATCTTACTACTATTTAAAAATATAAATTTTGAATTTAGTAAACATTCTATTTTTGGTTAAATAATATATATATTTAATGTATTAACATTTATTTGAGTATATCTAAATGATTATGCATCACAAAATAAAAATTATGTTATGATGAATTTCATCCAAATACTTTATTTTAAGCTCGACACAACAGCATTTTGTATTTATTTACCTTAATCAAGTGCACGTGATTTCAAGCGTATGCATTTTATGTAACTTGTTCGGGTATGGTTATGCTCCGATGTTCAACGAGTAATAGTAGTAGGGAAATATTGGCGAATGGGATATCACATCAACATAAAACACTTTGCATCTTGGAACTCGAGACACTAGTTGATATCTAGAAGTTACAAATAATCAACCCGAGTACATATTATACTTTGGGATAATCTAACAGGAAGTGACCGGTGAGTTCAATTCCCACGAGTGTGAATATGTTCCATATGATCTCATGTTTCACTATGGTTTCTCTTTTTTGTACACGTAGATCTGGT
This sequence comes from Timema poppense, assembly GCA_902141375.1. NCBI lineage: Eukaryota > Metazoa > Arthropoda > Insecta > Phasmatodea > Timematidae > Timema > Timema poppense. The sequence continues at coordinate 50,100 of CABFOV010002377.1, read as the reverse complement.
ACAAACACATGTTGATCGTAAAGTATTAACTGGGGGAATCTAGATTATTTAAAATTACAAAATACATTTAATTTCAATTTAAGTTATTTTTTGATTCACACTACGTCTTACTGCCCATTCGGGATTTTCATATTTAATCAGATCAATAGAAAAGAGCCTATTAATTAGAAAGTTAACCGGTCTCTTGATACACCTGGCTACAAACTTTAGGTTCAGGGGTTCGATTCCTGGCTTAAACAATGGGGAAGTGGATTATCCCTAAGGTCACCAGTGTCAGGCTAGCTAGACTTGAATTAAAGTTTGTTCAGTGTAGGAATTGTTTTCTGAAAGGGCTTTTTCCTTACCAGAAATCTATTATATAGTAGGATCTTAGCAGGAAAAAAGACCTTTCAGAGAGTAATTCTTACCGTGAATTGAGTTTATGCTAAGAGTATTTATTGATTTAACAAAATATCCAATATTATCATCCTCTCATCTCATTGGGTCATGGAAATAGCCTCCACGGAAAGGATGAAGGACTAGTACACCCAGGCGTTCCCTGGTCAGAAATACTTTTTGGCTACGGGTTATGTAACCAGGATATGCATACGTGTCTGGGCAAAATCATAACACACACACACACATATATATATATAGAGAGAGATAGAGAGATAGAGAGAGAGAGAGAGCATTGAAGTACCCAGTGCAAAAAAGAGCAAAAAGGGCAAAAAGGTAGATGTAACCATAGTAAAAAAATTTAGAAAAATTAAGTAAAATGGGTACATAATTAAGGTATTACTTTAACGTTTAACTGTTAAAAGTTGTAAAAATTGCAAAAAGATAAAAAACGTAAAAATAAATGTTGTAATTAAATCCAAACAAAACTGTTTTACCAATATTTTTATTGTAGCTATCTCGTTTATCTTACATAACCCTTATACACCAATTACACCTCTTGACCTTTTACCATTTTATCATTTTCACCCCGTTTACTCTTTTCCACTTTAACCTATTTATTTATATTAGGGAAAGTGAAGTTTAAAGAATGAATATCACAGTTTACGTGAAAAAAACCCAATTAATATTATTGATATTTGAGCCCGAAATCCCTATTACCGATTTAGACGAGATTAGACTCAAATTTAATCTGTATACCCACCGATGCTGAGGTTTCTAAGTAAATTCAGATATTTTTTAGTAATTGTAAAGGATAATGTCAATACAACAATAATTACGTTCAACTAAAAGGTTATTAAAGGCTTAGACAAAGGTAAATGAATGTAAGGTATATTGGATGAGTGCACCGACATTAACATGAATAGAGGGTGGTTAATTTTCAGTGATACCTATCGAATAGAATGCTATTACAAGGCACCATATATAACTTCAAGCATGTGCCTATTCTTTTCAACAGCAATACTGTATTTTTTCAACAGGACATCATAAGCAGCTACATCCAACGTGGAAGTGCATCACATTATTATATTAACATTTGAGAACTTCTAACATTAGTTAAATTATTCACAAAACCTTTAATAATCTGGAGGAACATATTTATTTAAAATAAAACAGCTTTATGGGATTCTGTGGACACGTGGACCATACCTTAATCTCTTCTTGTCTGATTTATAAGTTACTAGCTTCTGCCTGGGGGCTTCACTCACGTTAATGTTTATTTTGTCAATAAATTCAGGTTGTCGGTCGACACAGGAAGAATGAAAATAAAAACGATGAGCTTATTCAGGTTGCTGGTCAATACAGGTAGAGATAAAGAAATATCTAAACTACACAATATAAATAAATATCAAGTGTAGGATTAGAAAAGAAGTAGTGGATTGTGTGTCAGTAGAGTCATAGGTTATGCCTTGCCGCGAATTGAAAATTCCACGCCATCTTAAATTTTACCTAAAGTTAATTAACTATCCCTTATTTACTCCGCTTGTTCTTGGCCGTTGCAATCATGGGAACAGAATAGATAATTATTTTAGGACGCTCCTATATACTGTGTTGTATGTCCTTCCATTTGGCGCAAATACATACAAATTCTGGGCATTGGACACACGCGAACATGCAACATATAGCTGGCCATTGGAAAAACATGGCTTTTCCAAATGCACCCCTGCTACCTTCAATATATACCCTTGCGCTTTGTTAATAGTAATAGAAAAATTAAGTTTGATTGGAAACTGGAGTCTTTTGAATTGAAATGGTAGATCAGTGGGGATTATTGGGATTCGCGGTATGATTATAATTTCCCCTTTTCCCACACCTGTTAAAATGGTGGCACAGATTATATTTTGACCTAATTGTGTAATACGAAGCCTCGTCCCATTAAATGTACTGTGGCTACAGACTGACCCGTCACCAACAACTGTTTTCTACTTACCCTATTCACCAGAAAAGCCTAAGTCTCGTTCAACAACTACAATCAAGCCACGGAATGACCTTGTTGTTCGCACTGCATAAAAACTTTGAATGGGAAGTCAGCCACGTCCTCGTCTCTTCTCCAAACTAAGACAATCCGTTCGAAGCGCGCATACGCGAGAGTGCAATTCCAAGTGGATATCAGTGGCTCAGGCGTCCGTGGTTACCCCCACCCCCCGTTGCTATGTGAGACTCAACTGCGCTGTGGAAGAGTGGAACCTTGTGATTGGATGTTGGTGACGACACGATGATGTAATTCTTTTCCTACCTAGTTTCCCCGCTGGGCAGAATCAAATATAAGCCTGTGGCCCGTAATGAATGTCACTCTTTGATGCTGGTTAGTTATAAGGAATACTTGGGCGCATTGTAGGCCCCTAGGATCGTCTTTGAACGTAAGCTATTGTTATGGACGGAAATTAATCGTTGACCATGAACATTGTATATTTCAGGTCAGGGTTCGAATCCCGGAGGAGTTTAGAAGATTTAGTGTAAATAAGGGAAATTATTCTTTGACCATGAACATGGTATATTTCAGGTCGTGGTTAAAATCTTGGAGAAGCTTAGGAAATTCATATCTAAATAAGGGAAGTTAAATTTTACCATGAACATTGTATATTTCAGGTCATGGTTCAAATTCTGGAGGAGTTTAAGGAAATTATTGTAAAAGAGGGAGATTAATCTTTGACCATGATCTTTCTGTATTCAGGTCAGGGTTGGATTGGTGTGTAAGACACCAAGTCTTGTAACTGTTAGATTACTTTAATTCTTGTAGGTTTGTTTACTTTCACATGGGAAATGTTAAGTATTAGGATATTTATATTGTTCAGTCAGATGACTTTATTTCATGTAGGTTTGTTTACTATCTCTTGGGAAATGTTAAGGTTTAGGTTATTTATATTGTCTAGAGTCAGATGACTTTAATGTTATATGTTATGTCTACTATCTTCGAGACCTATTAAATGTTAGTTTGACGGAAATGTTAACTTACGGTTTTGAGAGCATTATATTCTCATGGGAATGCATATTATTTGTACACCTTTAAGTTTTTAATAGGGACAATTTCCCTGTCTATGTCAGATAATGATATCCTGTTTTGTATCTTTATTTATGAGGAGAATTACTTTGTTATTCATACCCGAGTATTGATATCTATCAAAGTTAGATATACAGAATTGTACAAATTATTCAATGCTGATTATCATCAAAATAAACGAGCCCTCGGGCTGTATTTGTAAACCTTCACTTGTTCTTGTCTGAACCCAGACTACCTCATGGTTATGTCCATTAGACTTAGCCATAATTTATCTGGTAAGAGAAGGGTGTTGTTGGGCTTGCTGAAGGAGGATGGAATAGGTCCCCTGTGATTACCCCTTTTTATGTTGTAATTTAAAACCTCGCTATCTGTGGCGACTGGTTGGACTTAGGCCATTCGGCTAAGGGTCGGTCCCCAAAGAGGGCGTACGGTTGATAAATAATCGGGGTTCATCTAAATTTCGCATAAGCATAACTCGTACACCTAATTTCAATTGTAGTTTATGCGAGGGTACACCCGATAGCTCCAGAGAATTTAAAAACTCAGCTGGTAATGAAGTGCTTTGTTCTGTGTCCAAGATTGTATCTATTGACAAATACTCCTTTATTTCTCCCTGCACACCTTTCAAAATGTCAGTGTTGATTTTGTTAACGATTTCGATTTTTGGTGCAAGAATTGCCCTTGCACACAACCAGTGATCACAATTAAAATTTAAATCTAAGTCTGGGTAAACTTTAGCAATGAGCTCCACATCATTTTCCACCAAATTACAGAATTCCCCTGTAAGTAAAATACAACCTTCAGCATCCGTGTCCAAACGTCCATCGCCAATTTTCAATAGTGTCTCTGCGTAATGTCCTGAATCTACATCATTACAAAGGTGGACCCTCATTTTCGTTGTTAGGCTGAATTATTTAATTTTTGCCCACAAGCTTGATTACTTGAGACAGGCTTTGATTTCATCTGAATGTGTGCCCCTCTGGATCACCGGTAGAGTTTGTCGGAAGTCATCAGCCAGTAAAACTACCATTCCTCCCATAATATCTGTACTGTCTCGCAAATCCTGAATAGTTCGGTTAAACGCCTCTATAGCTTTGTAATGTGACATCGTACTTTCGTCCCCCACTAAAAGTTTACATTGTCGTAGCATCATACCTCGAAAGCTATTTTGCTGAAATTGCAGAAGGGTGACTCTTCCTGTACATGTGCAAGATTTAATTGCAATTTTAAAACGGAATATGCAGTACGGCCGCTGTTCAGTAGTGGATTTGCTATACCGTAGGAAGCCACGGCAACAGCAATTTTCTGGTTTTTTCTTACTAGCTAACTTAAAAATAATAAACGATAATTTTTCGCTCAAGGAAAAAAGGAACAATATAAACTGAAAATGTAAAACAATTACAGTATTATTAAAATAGGACTAAACACAGATGAATAAACTGTAACTAATCAATGTTTGTAAACAAATGAATCGCAAACATGTATTGTTATTTCCTATCGATACGGTCCCCCAACTCCCTTTCTTCCCCTTCTACAAACTTCACAATTATGAGTTTAAAATAGTCATGGATAATACAAAATGATACCCCGTTTTAAAATGTGCTCAGTGCCATCTATTATATTATGGGAGTATTGAAATCTTAGTACATTAAATAGTACAAATCGATACTGTGCCATCTATCTAGTCGTATAGTACTAAACGTTAAAGGCACTTTAGTAAAAACAATGTTTTTATTTGAGTTTATCACAGTATAATACCAAACCACTTACGACAATTTTGTAATTTACCATAACGGAGTGAACAGACAGAGCTTAATTAGCTTAATGTAATTATTTTTAATCATTTTAAGGTAGATGTGCCTAAAATAACTTGGGAACAGATTTTTATTAATCATTTTAAATTGATGTGCCTAAAATAACTCGAGAACAGATTTTAATTCGAGATATCAGATTTTCTTCCGGGATATCGCAGGTCTCTCTTTCTGTACTCCAGGCATCATGTTGCAATTCATGTTCATATCAGTAGGCCGAGTTGTTATCCCGGACTACCATCTAAAAGTTTTTTTTTCTATTCGTCAGGAACAGTACTTTTTTCTGGATTAAAGGTACCTTATGTCCTTTTATGTATCCATGACAACGTGTATGCAACATTTCATAATGATCGGTCTAGTAGTTTAGGCGTGAAAGCGTAACAAACAAACAAACTCACACTCGCATTTATAATATTAGTTAGGATGTACTGATCGGGACAATATTTCCTGATGGATTTACTGGGCTTAGTTTATATTTATTGATTAATTTCCTCTAAGTCACTGGTTCTCAAACTGGGGTACGCTAATGACTTTCAGATTGTACTCGACCATCAATCGAGGGAAAATTAACAAAATAAAAAGCGAACCAAATGTGGTGGGAAATTTTCGAGGTGATTGGGGAAAATTTCATCTTTAATTACCTGATAATTGTCATTTGGGGAAATCTTATCGTGGGGATATATAAAACCTTTAATCATGACCAAGGGGTATAATCTAAAAAAGTTCGAGAATCACTGTTCTAAGTAATATTTTCTTCATCTCGATGCTGATGACCGAATACATGATATTTCTTAGAATGGAAATTATGTTCCAACGCTACAGGCTATTCAATGAATTTTAGCCATACCTCAAAAAGACAAACCTTTGAATATCGTGATACTTATACCTGAATAAATATTTTTTAAATTCCTCTCTCCTATCTAATATATTACACATGAGCACCCGAGCTACATCCCTCGTAGCCCAGTAGTGGAAATATTAGCCAATACTAATGTACAGTTTCCCAAACGACGCCTAGATGTAATAAATCGCACAACCTTTCCATGTCTCGATGATATGAGATGTTGGTGATAGTGAATATGAGGGTGTGGAACAATGGAAATATTTAAATTTAACTTAAGCCTAACCAAACAAACACTGATAACCATCGGTATAGTTTCCCTTTCAAGAAAATTAAAAATGTTACTAGCCAGGGATCAAACCAGAGACCCCTAAGTTAGTAACCAAGTTCTTTGATCACTATATCAAGGAATCAATTCCAAATAATTATCATAATTTATTTAATTATAGGCCAAACGAGCAGCAGGACGTGATATGAAAAGGATAAATATAAAACATGCCCACTTCAGTGGACGCATGGTCAAAAGACGACATTCTCGAAAGATACTACACTGTATATGAAGGTAAATCGCGGTTCAAATCCCTGTTGGGTGCACTGAGGTTGATTGCTACTAGATTGGTTTCCACTATTACTTCAAGCAAATAGGAGTACGTTTTCTCTAAATTCAAATTTACTTATTCCTAACACATGACATGACGAGGAACTACGACAGCAAATCTGAGACAGATCCAATAACATGGGAAGAGATTATAAGTTTGGTGGACGAAATGAAGAGTAAGAAGGCAGCTGGAACTGATATAATCAGAGTTGAGGCCCTTCAGAACATCAGCGAGCAGGTAGCGCCCTTCCTAACTAGTTTAATGTATGAATGCATGGACCAGGGCAGAGTGTCCAATGCATGGAAATAATGTGAGGTAGTCATTCTTAGTAAGGGTAAGGACAAGGATCCACAACTCTCTAAGTCGTACAGGCCAATCTGTTTATTAAATGCATGTGGAAAACTTCAAGAAAATATTTGTGCAACAGATTGAGGAAGCATCGTGAGATTGTTGGCATGCACCAGCAGCAGTACGGCTTTAGAAGAGTTAGATTTACGGAGGACGCTATCTGTAAGGTCATAAACTTTGTTGATAAGGCAAGTCGAAAATATGTTATTGGGATATTCGTGGACATATCTGGACCATTCGATAATTTGTGGTGGTCCTCATTGCTCAAACGGTTAAGGGAACTAAAATGTCCGGGGAGTCTCTACAGAGTTTTTATGGACTACTGTGGGGACAGATATGCAACCCTAAGATGTCTAGGAATAACAATAAGTAAGAAACTTATGAAAGGCTTTCACCAAGGATTGGTCTGTGGACCAACCTTTTGGGACATAGGGCTCGAACCTGGTTTGTTGGAAATAGAAGCGCTTCCAGGTACGGAGGTAATGGTCGACTTTGCAGATGACTTACTGATAATTGTTGAAGCCAAGTCAAGATTGGAACTTGAGACCAAGGCTAATTCTGTTCTCGCTTGGCTGGACTCTTTGTGCAAGAAAGTGAAATTAAGTTTTGCACCTGCGAAAATGTCGTATTTTCTGTTCAAGGGAGCACTGAAGAGAGACCCTTAGATAAGGATTGACAGAAAAGTGATTAAATGAAGTGCTAATACCAGATATTTATGAGTTACGTTGGATGAAAAAAGTGGCTTCATGATGCACGTGGATAATATTTGTCGAAGAGCCCTAAGACTAATGAAAAAGATTATTAGCATATGGCATAGTCAGTTTAGACTGCCCAGGTTTTGTATACGTATTTACCACCAAGTCTTACTAGTCTCCGTCTTAGGTTATGGGGCCTGCGCTCGGGGACATCGACTCAGACTGGTGCGGGTTAAATGTAAGATCCGAATCCTACAGAGAAATATTCTTTTAAGGTTATCCGGAGCCTATAGAACATTTGCGGCAAATGTATTGTGTGTGGCCCTAGGTACCTGGAGACAAGATCTAGAAATAAGGAAGAGAGCGGCTATGTACTGGCTACGGAAAAGTGAGTTAGACTAGGTTGCTAAGTTGACAAGGGAAGAAGAGTAATAGATGGTATCCAGGTGAGTGAAGCATAGCTGGACGAGTTGCAGACAGAATGGAACCAAAGCACAACTGGAAGGAGAACTAACTAATTCTTTCTTGATGTCAGGGATTGCATAAAATTAAAATTTTTAGAGCCTTTCCCTGGGCTAGTTCACTATGTCACGGACCATGGGCGGTACAATTCTGTTATCTAATTAAGACGCGTGACAGAACTATTCGCATGCGGAAGGGAAGCTATCCCCCAACACGCCGTACTGGAATGTAAATTAACGGTAAAAGAGAGAGAAACAATGAAAGTTCCATTATAGGCCGGAGCAATTTATCATATATTGCATGACGTAAATAGGGATGGGGTTTCCTAGATGCAATCGCGAACGATATTTTAAAGAAAGAAAAGGACATATATATATATATATATATGACATGAATACTAGGAGAGAGTTTAGACAAAACGAAAGAACGAAAAAAGACATGATAGCGAGACCAGTGATGACAGTGACACTAGAAAAGATGACGACTCAACATCAGAGACAGAATCAGAAGACATACTATAAAACTAGTATCAAGACTTAGATGAGACAAAACGTTGATCTTACCGGTTGGCAGATTGTAATGGGACGAGGAACTCCAGATCAACTGGAGCCAAGCTGAGAAGGCTCCCTTAGGATGCCAGTAGTGAAAGCTGCTGGGGGACCGGAGGCAGCTTTAAAACCATCTGGTAACTAGAGTAATCGAAGAACACCAGAAGATGGAGGAAGAAAGCCCTCAACTCGAATGGTCTGATCCATTTGGCAACATGATTGTGTGGTGCTTAGCTGGGGTGGTGGGGTTTCCGGTCGGTTAAGGTTTCTTTAATTAGTAGATGAAGAGACAATGACGAATATTAAGATACTCTGTGGCCACCAGGTTTCAAGAAATGTATTAGGTTAACTTAGTTTTACTTTATATTTTATTATGTTGTAACATGTTTAGTTTTAGGTCCAAGGTAGTGGTTTTAGCTGGAGGTAAGTGGAACGGAATTTCCAATAGGGCGCCTCCCCAGGTGGTGGATAGGGATATGCTCATCCCCGCTGTTGCTCGCACCGATCCGGGGACTATTAGATCCAGAAGCGGTGGGACACCCAGTGGGACTGGGTACCGGGGGCGTAAAATACACGGGGCGGACCACCTAGAAGGATACATTTAGAAAATAGGGAAATAAGGACACTTAAACTAGGAGTTATATTCAACAGTAAACTAAATAATATGATTGTAAATTTTATAAATTAGTAATAAGTGGAGGTAGGGAAACAATATAACACAGGTCCTGTGTTACAGTCTAGGCCTCAGGACAGAAAGCAAGGATAAATAAATAAATAACCTTAATAACATAGAGTAACTAGTATGTATTTTTAGGACCAGAACGGGTAGTAAGACACGGTGCTAAGATAAAAACACACATATCAAATACTTTCAGAGTTGTATTCACCAATAATATAAAATTTTGAAATATATTATTTAATTACATAATTTTATTTAATATTAGCCCAGGTTACTATTAATAATAGTATTTTTTACCTTGGATACAATTGTGGCCCCTGTCTACTTTTGGAGATTAGGGTATAAATAAATTAAAACTAAAATTGAAACAAATATAAACAAAAAATACAAGAAAAAAAGTTTACTTTATTTTTTACTAAACAATAATACACAACATGTAAAATACAAATTAAACCATGCCTTTGTCTCGGCTACTATTAATTCATCCCAGCCAGTATTAGGATCACGGTTACTATAAGAAACTTTAAATTTTACACCATCTACAAATAAAGAGTCCAGAGCTCTATTAGGTCAGATACGATATCTACGATACCTTAGATTTAAATAGTTTCAAGTCACTGTTAGCTTTTAATAGCCCTATATCACGCCTCAGACCAATGAGGACCAAAATATGTGTCCTTCTCAAACCTGTTTATTTATCTCTAACCCAAGTACAAGCTAGAATGTCAACCACCTGTTGATACGAATCAGAACTAGCCGTCAAATAGGGAGTTAAATAATGTAGAGCACCACCCTCCTTTCACTAGTCGTCTAGATAATGCTGGAAGATATCTGTTTTACCAAGACCACGTGTTCGAGGATCCTGTTTTGGATGTGAAGAATGAACAACGCCCTCTGAAATTCAGAGAACCAGTTAATCAAACTTTAGGCCCCCTTATCATGTAACCGGGAGGCATATTTGCAGACTAATGGTTTTAAAACGCGTTTCGTGTCCTCTGTCTTTCCGTCGGAAACAACACGTAATTTGTAGAGAAAATGTGTGTGTTTGCGTGGGATAGGGGGAAAAGTTGGGTGTATCTGGAAACATCGGGTAAGACTTGGGTATTTGTAAACACAAAGACCAGGAAGTTTCATATTTCATCGTTGATGTTTACCTATAACTATATTTTAAAATACATAGCTGAAGGAGGCAGAGGACAGGGTGCATTGGAGGTCTTAATTTCACTGACTAAAATAATGGTCCTGTTGTAAGACAGGACACCTAATAAAAATAAAAAGTACAGATAGATAATTGTGGTTGTAAAAATAATTTCCATCGAAATTTGAATGGATCTAGACCTAATGGAGTTGTGTTTTTTACAAATAATTATGTATGTCTAAATATAGGTCTATAGCAGCGGTTTTTAATTGATTTCCACACTTGATGTTCATATTTTCTATGAAAAATGTAGAGATAGAAACGTGATTTAATTTTATTACCATGAGCATGATATAATTTAGTTTTTTAATCATCTTTATATAAAAGTCCTTTTTAAAAAAAATTACCTTCACAATTCGTTTTAAAAGGGATGTCTTTAAGTGTCTTAATTGATTTAACACTATGCACTCTTTTTTAGGATAAAATTTATTTTGAAGAAAGTTTACTTATAGACTTAAAATGTTCTTTAAATATATTATGAAATGACTTTTTTCAAAATGGGTTACTGTGGAATGATTAAAATGACAAGTAATCTTGTTTCGAAGATTGTATCAATAATAGGTTAGTTTACTGAAAACACACATTTGAACTTATCGACCATATAATAAAAAATGAGAAATTACTTAGAATTTGGTTCTAACATTTATCTTGTCACTAATTTCTATTGGTGTCCACTAAAATATCCCCATTACAAGGTTATATTAAACTCGAGATAGCTCATAACGAATGTTAAACTTTTATGAATTCAAAATTAAGAGAAAATGTATATAATTTATGCAATAAAATAAAAATCAAATAATAAACGTAATTTAATTTAAAAAACTCCCCTATTATTATTATTGCTTTTGACTCAATTACTGATTCATCCAGAATACCTGAAATAAATAATGTTAACGTTTTGTTAAATATCAGTGTAAATATATAAAAATAAACAATTTATTAAATCATTTATATCATTCTAAATAAATTAAATAAATAATATATATTTTAGCACTGTTATCTGCAAATAATTTTTCTAAAGAGTCAAGCCTATGTTCTATTACTTAAAAAGTTTTCAAAATATTGTTGGAAGAATAAAAATAATTTTGTTTATATCATGTAATATCTTCTCATTGTAGACAGTTTAAATTAAGCATTAAATTTCCCAAACTGTGAACAATATTATATAATTTAAGAAGTTAATTATTCCTGTCTAAGTAATTACTAATTAAAATATTTAAAATTGTTTATATTAGTCTATAATATAATTTTTATTTTGAAAATAAATCTCATACACAGTCTAGTGTTAGTGTTGATTTTAAAAATGAAAATATGTTTATGATATAATTGAACATATAAAATCACCAGTATGATGATTACAATACTGGGAAGTATTATTTAATCTGAGGACAATGGATGACTTGAACTAAATTAAAGGAACTAAACAAACATTTGTAAAAGTATTGAATGAGGTACAACTGTGAAGAAAATTATCTACCGCACACCCAAATTTCACTTGCTCAAAACAAAACCGTACATGTTTTAATTCACCTTTATATCTCCTCAATCAGAATCCCTCTCGAGAAAGTATTTCATCTCGAGATTAAAGTCACGTACACGTCGACTTTGGAATATCCCATTCACCCCACGCTGGGAAGAAAGGGGGTGTGAAGGGATAGTGGGGTTAAGAGGGGGGTGGCAAAGTGATTACATGCGCTTCCACACATGAGACGTAGCCTGAATAACTGGCAACCCTCCACCACTACATATATCACAGCAGCAAACAGCTAGGCATATTCCTGACGCTCCGCCAAGGGCACGATGGGAAACTTCCGATTGCTTGCGAAAATTTTGGGCGAATCTAATGAATCGAATATTTAGAGGCTTCTAAAGATATTGAAACTGCCTAATTTGTGTTTGGGCCAGTTAAACGGGTCAGAAATTTGGTTACTGTATATATATTACTTGTTCAATAATTATGCCTTCATACGCATGTCGCTAACAAACTTTGACAGATCAGATCTAAAATTTAAGAATAAAAAGTCTGGTGGGAAAAAAAATGTTTTTTTGTGTGTGTTGAATTTGACTATTAGCACATCTTACTACCCGTCCTGGATATTCCACATTTAATTACATTAATGGGATAGGCATGAGTACGTTATTTTTTTCAGAGGAAATGTACATGCATTTGCGTTGAGGGAGAGGGTGTAAGACTTATTCCGAGTAACACCTACATCCAGCTGGGGTTAAAACTTTGATCTGTATTTACTATCCAATAAGATATAAGAGTTTGCTGCCTTTGTTGACGTGTATATTCGTCTTGTACTGATATCATAATTTATAATTTTTATAACCTCTTCTCATAAAATATTCTATAATTTCTATAATTTAATCTCCTAAGTTGATTACAAATTAGACCAGGTCCTATTATCATCATCATAATTGCAATGAGATTTATTATTATTTTTATCCTTTATTGTATCAAATTGAATTTATGAATTAATCAATATTATAATAACTTTAAATACTTTGTGGAATCAAATTATTTGAGGATCTACAATATAATACAATAATAATGCAAAACAGTAACCACATTTAGTAATTTAATATACTAGCATGTATTAATTATCGGAACCTTTAAATTATTCATATTTTTGAGCATAATATATTATTTGTATATTATAAAATTGGTCTACTTTAAAGAAAAAGTAGCCGACAGATTAACAATTTAAGTTTCTAATTTTTATATATTTGTTAAACATTTGGTCAATATTATTTCAAGAAACTTTTCTAAAAACATTTACACGTTTTATTTATTTTTTACCTTATATTTTTCAACTCTCTTGTTAAAAAAAATAAACAATGTTATTTTTCATACAACACCATTTCCAGATAAACATTTTAACAAAATCATTATAACTATTTTAGAAATATATATAACTTCCCCAAATTTGCCTTCAGTAAACGGTATTACTTGTCATGGCAATCATATCCTAGAAATGGCTTAAAAAAACACATTATAGCTATTTTTGAAAAAGTTGGAAGTTGTATAAAACTACTCTTCAGTAGCCCTTAAATGGCCAGATTACAAATGTTATTTGCGGTGCATTCCTATAATATCTAAATATCAAGTTTGAAGAAAATCCATCAAACCGTTTTGAATACATGGCCAGGGACAGACAGAATGAAAAGCAAACAAAAATGGGGACTGAAAGAATTGTCAAGTTAACTTTTTACTTTCTTATATCAATGCATATAGAGGATTAATTTCACATTGCATATAGGTTTTTATGGTTTGTTTTTGAGGTTGAAATTAGCTGAAGTGTAATATCTCACCACAGATTTATCAAATATTTAAAAATAAGTATTTTACTATTATTATTATTATTATTATTATTATTATTATTATTATTATTAGCACCACGTCTTACTACCCGTTCGGGTTATACGCACTTACGATCATGTGTAATGGTAGGGTGATTGTGAGATGATATGGAGGACCTACAGTTTATCGTGGGATCCGAACCACGGTGGAGGCCTGGCTTCCACACATTCACAAGTTGGGGTTAATACACGTCCTGACAGAGGTGAGGGAGGGGTTTAGTAATCAGATAAATCTGTGCTGGGACCGAGGATTGAACCCTGGCCTCCAGCACAGAAGTCTGACACCTTACCCCTAGACCACCAGGTCACCCAAGTATTTTACTAATGAATCTAATGAATTGGTTCTTAATGGATGTCTTGGAAGTGTTGACATGACAAATAATAGTTCATACTTGTGTCTGGGGTAGTAATTCATTTATGGGGTATTTTACTGATAACTGATTTTTCAAAAACTTGTTATTTTTTAAAATACTAAATATTTGAAAATAAATATAAAGATTTTTCTTTGAATATATATATATGAGTATAGTTTCCTTAAAACCTAATTTTTTAAATCAACCTCATATATACAATAACAATATCATACATTTAGGTCCATTTGTTCATGAAACGTAAATATTAATCATAATCTCGAGATAAATGTTTTCAAAATCACACTACTTTCTCTCAATAACCAAAATTGCTTAATCAACTCAAAGAAGAAAATGTTAGTATCTTCCTGGTACATGGTCTAACGCGCTACTCTTGTATTAGACTAGGCTAGCGATGATAGAGTGATCGAGATTCAAATATCGGTCGGGTGTAATGAGTGAGGGGGATTTATCCAACTGTAATTCTTAACTCTTTCTTTTAACGCAAATGTGGGTACATATTATTTAAATATATCCTTAATTATTTTTAAAACCACTAGCGTAATTAGCTAATAACATAAAACGTGGAGCTAAAAAAATTATTACTTTTAATCCCTAAAATATGAGCATTGGTTTAGTTTTTTTATTATTTGATTTGGTCTTTCCTTGATGATTTTTTAAACTCTTTNAGCACTTATAGTTCAAAAGACTAGCGTTCATAATCCAAACATATATGAGATATCTACTAAAAGCATTGCGATGGGAGACACATTTTATATTTGTAGTTGTGGTACCTTGTTGTACCAAAGCCCTGTGTAATGGATGGGAAAGAAGGTAAAGTACGTTAGTGTAACAGCCAGCAAGATAAATGATACCAGACTGATGGCGACACCGTACAGAAAGTTGAAGTGACGTTGGAACGCGGCTCCCGCCATATTGGAATGGCCTAGAGAAAAACAAAATAAAAAGCCTCAACCTTCATTCACATGTGTAATTGCATTATATTTATTTTTCATCAGTATTCTGTAGCTTTGGCGTGTAAGACATCAAATATTTAAACTATATCCTAAAATTAGACAATCTTGGAGTTGAAGTTTGAGGGATACCAACATCGTTCACACTTAAGATCTCATTTAACGACTAGTTTATCAGGAAATAAGATTCACGGTTAGGCCCAAACTCACATCTGAGTAAATTAATAACTCGACAGGATTGACAATGGGATTAATGAAAAAATAGTTTTTAATTCATAAGCTATTATTATTATTATTATTATTCTATTTTATTAGACATTTAAAAGTAAATTAAGATGGTTTAAATAGTCCTATTCTACTATTGTATAAGATTTTTCTTAGTGCCGTGACTTATCAACCATTCAGGATATATGCCTATGTAGTAATTACTTTAATGTGTTAGAGAAGAAGAAGGTTACATTTAGAGGACGAGTCTCCTCATTTGCCTGGAGGAAGAAAGGAAAAACATTGATAAAGAGAGCACCCTCAGTACACCTTCACTTCGTCATCGTTTGTCTAGTTTAGTGTAAGTGTGACGCTTAAGAGCAAGTGATAACTGAAAAGGGCTTTATAAAGTAGAACCGAAAATACTGAAAATCTGAATTATTCTTGAGTACTCTCATAGCAATAGAATAGATTACCCATTTAACTTTGCAATTAAAAACCGACTTGAGATGCTCAAACCCATATTGTCCATTTTGGAAACACCCTATATATTTTTCTTCTAGTCACCGATGACATCCTATATGTTGAGTAGCAGCTTGTTTAAAAAGCAACCTCTTTGCGCAACTGACTCCCTTGTCCATTTTCAAGTGGCTGTCGTGCTACTGCGCATGTCGGAAGTCAACAAGAACTCAAATAGTATGATGACGAATGACTCGCCCTCTCATTAAATTTATTCAAACATAATGATTTTTCTATCGAGCTATCTATCAGAAACATTCATATACCTCTAAGGTGTGACATCAACTTGAGAAATAGGTGTCGTTCACCATTTATTTATTTTTAATTCGTACACGTGGGATATACTTCAAGATCATCTATTCTGTCTTTCTGGTAATAGAAAGATCGGTTTTAGAACCAAGAATTTATTTACCTAGAGTGTATGATGTATACTTCATCCCGACCTCTTGTAAAACGAAAGTATAATGATTGATCAAAAAATCAAATCCAAGATTTGGACGTCTGTCAGGTTTCATGACCCATTGAACTCAAGAAATTTGATTTTTGCGATACTGTCTGTCTGTCTGTCTATATGTCTGTCTGTGCGTATGTATCTCAACCTAAAGCTTAAACAATTTTACAAATAAATCTAGAACTTAGTGTTTTGTTTTGGAGATTTAGAGAACTTTGCTCATGCAATTATATTGTTATGTAATAATAATTATATAATGGTATAGTATTACAATATATTGAAATAAATGTAGTATTCAAAATAATAATATAAATCAACGACAGTAGTAGTGGAATTATTCAAATATTATAATAGGCCTACATTGCTTAAAAGTAAATTAATCACATATATGTAACGGTTATTTTACAAAAACATTTTTAATAACTATTTATTATTTTAACTTTTACAATTAAATAATACTATGAATAGCAATAAAAATAAAATGTATTAAATTATTTGATATAAAACATTATATAACATGAAATAATTATATTAAACTCGCCATTTCAATAATTTCAATTTAAAACTAAAATATTAAAGGGTGAATTTAAAAACATTTTATAAGTCAAATTATTATGTCCTCGAAACTTAATTTTCAACGTTGACAATAAAAAAAAACCCGGATAAACCACCCCACAATTATTTAGAAGGTCACACCCAAGTGCAAATGATGTGAGAACCACATCAAGGGTAGCTTCAAATCGATAAATATAGATTATCGATAATTCTGGTGCTTCAATGCGTGTTGGAAATTGTATGCGTTTGTGTGCGTGTGTGTGTGTTTGTGTGCTACCATGGTGAGGTAATATCGTGCTGAGAAGCGCTTACCTCGGCGAGTAAATTGGCTCATGGCAATAGAGTTATCCATCTATATAAGCCTGCTAGACCCCTGAAGAAAACTAGATTAACAGAAATAACGATATAGAGGCACGGCCATTCATGCTACTACACCTTTAGTACAAAAAAAAACTGATATTTTTTTTATGAAATGTTTGGTAAAATACAAAATAAGTACGATTTTATCCTGTTCCGAAACATATTACTACAGGAGTTAGCTTTCTGATATAATTCTGTACAATCAAGTGTTCACAGCTAGAAACCAAAGCCCAGATATTTAATTCCTTAAGCTATAGAATGTTAACTTTGACTTTAAAATTTTTAATTCTAAATTTAAAGTAAAAGAATAAACCTATATATTTAATTTATTAATTAATTTCATTTGAGAATGAAACTATTCTTAAAATTTGTTGTAGCTTTTCAAATTAGATACTGTTTAAAAATCTGACTTTCATGTTTTAGATTTGATAAATTTGATTAAAAAGATTCATCCTACATATTTAATTTTAACTATGTTAATAAATTAAAATAATAAGGGTTGAAATAACTTTACTTCAAGTTACATCCATTTTCTTTTTCCAGCCGGTGATCTGGCTCAGTTATTCTATTAAAGTTATATATTTTCCACTACTGGCTTTATGTGCTTATCGCAGCTTCACATGCCTTATAATCTAACTTAAGAGTAGAACAGGCATAACTTCTAGTTTCCAGCCGTTAATTAATCACTGTGAAATGGTAAATTCACATTTCACAAAAAAATAGCTCGGCTATGCCAGGAATCAAACCCGGGACCCTTAACTCAGTAGACAGACACGCTCCTGACTGAACAAAGATATTGTATTGTTAAACTAATCAACAGTTCAATTTTTATAACTGAAAAATTAAAACTTCTATTAGATCTAAATTTTAGTATTCATGTTTATAATTGTTATATGCATATTTTACTTTTGATAAATTCAATAGTCATATAAATTTTTTTTTACAAATTTCAATAGAAAATTAAAGAGATTTTTACCTAAAGGCCCTCTCTATGAAAATTTTACCTGAAAAATAAAATATTATACAACACTGACTTAATATTATAATCCACCACACTATTATAAATAAAAGTGATCTTATAAAATAAGGTTAAGAATATGATAAATATATAAATTATAACAATAATATGTAAGTGTTCATTTAGAATGAGAATTAATATTTTATTATAATAGTTTATAGAAGAATTCAAAATGTATATCCTTCTTAGAGACAATGAACACATAGTGAGTAAATAGTTTTCCTTGAAAATCTAAGTCCAGCTCTTCCATCTGCAAAAAATTTAGTCGAACTTAGATAATAGTATATAAAATTTTAAAATGGGCTTTCACTCAAATAAGCTAAAAACAGCTTGAATAGTTTTTAAATAATTATCGTTTATTTTTTCACTAGGACAAGAACATGAGCTCACTAATAACATATATAAATTATGTTTGTTTGTAAAGCTAGTATTTGTATTGCTAAATAATACTTATTTTAATTTCATTTACCACTGCGCCTTACAACCCATTAGGATTTAATGCTTATGTAATAATAAAGCTAATGGGTTAAAGTTAAGTAGGTTGAATTTAGAAGAAATGTATCGCCATTTTCTTAGAGAGAGTGTTAGAAATAATTTAGGGAAAACCATCCTCTGTTAATCCCGGCTGGGATCTAACAAAGATCTTACCATCTTCAGCAGTCAATTCTAATTTAAGAGTGGTGCCTTAAGCCATACGGCCATTGAAATGGGTATCATGTAATTTATTTTTATAAAAACACAATATTATTTGGCTGTAATATACAATATAATCTAAAAATGGAGTAATGTTTTAGTGATGACTATTTTTAGTACCCCTTTTAGTAACATAAAATATATTAAACTCACTCTTATGATTTTACGTGCTTTTAAGATAAGCCATATTATAACACATATTAAAATTTAAAATATTATTAAATCATTATAAAATAACTTAGTTTAAACATATAATCCCCATCAACATGTGAGATAAATTTCTAGCAAAGTGTTTAATATCCTTGTGAATTTGTTTTCTATAATAGTATCAATATGTTATTTCTCAAAGATTTCGACCTATATATTTCGGGTCATGTATGGAAGAAACTTATAACCTTATATTTTCACTCTCGCACTGGTGGTGGACCTGCATTTGCACGCTACACTTTTATATAAAAAACATATTTCCCCACCCAACGTACAAACTGGCTGGACGCTTCAATTTACATTTTTTTTAAACCCAAAAACATTAACTTCAAAGACACCCTAACAAATTTATAGGATAAGTAGAGCGAAAAAAAAAAGTATAAAAAAACTCTACTGAGTGATCAAAATTCAAATGATGTGTAACACGCTGCACTCTTTGGCATGTAATAGGTATTGAGGGGAAAAACTGACCAACGAACTTTATATAAGTAAGATATATTAATAATCTAAACAGTATAAATATTTAGTAAAATATCATTATAAAGTTAGATATCCCAAACGACATCATGAAAATGTGTTTGCTCACTGTGTATGAGTAGTCATCACTTTTTTTCTAAAGCTTTTATGTACTCTATGGAAGTTAGAGTCTTCATATGCTAGACTACTGTCATTGGTATTATTAACATGCATTTATTTAGGACAAAATATATCCGCACATTTTATACAATCCAAAATAGCTTATAACATCACACCAATTACAATATATTTAGCTATGGTGTTTAGAGATTTATTAAATTGATGATAACATGGAAATGTCAAAAATGGTAAATCACCTTTTTTCGGAACCACCATAAATTGAACAAGAAACCTTTAATGTTGTTAATTTAATAATAGTTAGCACCAAGTCCTGGTTATACGCTTTAAGTAATAATTACGCTAATGGATTAGGAGTTGGGAAGGGTGAATTAGAGGAAGTGAACCCTCATTTTCGTGGAGGGACAGTGGAAAATCATTTAGGAAAAACCACCCCCAGTTCACCCGACCGAGATTCTAAACTCGATCTCCCGGTTCTCAGCGGTCAAGCTTAACACACGACCAGCGCGTTAGCCAACTACAACACAAAGGCGGGTTTTAATGTTGTTAAAGATCAAACTAAATACTAAGCCAGTCATATTATATTAGCCTAGTTTTATAAAACTTTCACTCAGAAAAAATATACTATGAAGTAATTTTGGTCTTAAGAGCTGAACTAAAGTCATAAAATTATAATATAAAAACTATTCACATTTGGCCAATAAATTGGGTGATGCTTTATTTATATTGTTTCAAAATACACATTTTGGTTTAAATAAACTATATATTGACAATCTTAAATAGATTGTGAACTATTTAATTTGTATAAATATGTATAAAAGTTATTTGTAACACAAACTATGTGTCATAATCTATATACCCTCAACTGTAGGTCTACTTCTCATAATTATTCTAATTTAATTCAATTGCAAATTAGTTATAAAAATTTTAATATAGTCTCAATTTATAAGTACTAATGAATTTTTTTAAGTAAATTTGTGGTTTCAGGATCCTTACTTGTCTGGAAATAAAAAAAAAAAATCTGGATCATCATGAAATCTGGTGTGGTCAAGAAAATTCTGGAACATTTAGAATAGTCACTGGAAATTTCAGTTATTTTGACAATAATTATGGATATAAACTATTCTCTCTCATTTATTCATGCGGTCACAAGAAAATCAGCATCATATTTTGGTTAAAACAAATACTGTGCTAAAAACTTAATAGAATACCTATAGAAGTATAATGCCGTTAAAATGTTAATTTTTTTGTCATGGACATTTATGAATTTTAAAGAATATCAAAATTTAAAAAGTGTTTTAAGTCCTTCCTTTAATGTTTTCTTTCGGTACTCAAGTTTACTAAAAGAGATATAAGATCAAAAACCATTTTGTAAGAACCCGTTTCGATGGTTGAATAGCCTCAGCGTCACTTACGTTAAATACTAGACATCTAATTACTGGAAGATTGGCGTTTGAATCTTCGTAGATTGTATTGAGGTTGGTTTCTCCAAAATTGTTTTCCACCCTCCCTCTACGCAAATATTGTTACACTTCATATAAGTTCAAAACTATCCATTCTTAGGCCAATATATTATTTACTTCATATGCGTATAGTACGAATGGCTTGTAAAATGATTGGCTAAAATATATTTTGCAACATTTACTTTTTAGAAAATAGTTTTAATGCAGTAAACTGTTCTAAATGAATAGGACTTAATAGTGCAACTAAAAGTGGGAACTTAGTCAAAAATACTATAAGGTTGAGTCCAAAAACTAAATAATATTTTGTGGTAAGTATTTGTGAATACTTTTCCGCATTTTAATAATATAAATTGATATTTTTAGACAGTAATTCTTGACTGTTTGAGCAAGAAACTGATACATCCAATAGTAGTCTTTAAAAATAACAACACAAAATAAACCATATGTATTTAAAAATAGATATATCTCTCAAAAAATATTTATTTGCATTCCAATATTCTCTTCTGTGTGGGTAAATACGGCCTTTAAGTTTCGTTTTCATAAATGAAAGTTTTAGCTCACACAGTCAAAACAAATACATGCTAGAATCGAAATTAAAAACCTGTACCATCAACATTCGTTATTACGCTGTCCGTTATATATTTATAGGTGAATGTATCCCATGACAATAACGTGTATTGATTACCCCAGTGTTTTATGACGCCTGGGAACCTATAGGGAAACCGTGCCTCGCATCTAGATGTACTCAACGTATTTTTAGAGTATACATTGATATGCATTACATATATACACAACAGTGTGAGGCTTTTATGTTTACGAATATTTAACACATCTGTGCGAGGATTTTATGTTTACGTACATTTTAATACATCAAATATGTCCATTCAACTCTATTTAATGTTATATTTGATATCCAATATTTTAAATAAATGTGTTTTATTTTTTTTGTTATTAATAATACCTTTATCGAATTAATGGAATACTTTTATGAAAACTATTTTTAAATGAAATAACATAACTATTAAAACAAATATGATATTTATATATGACCTGAATCACTTAAACCTAAATGTGTCCACATGATTAATCAACTTAAAAAAATTCCTAAATGAGTGTATTACGAATATGCAGTTAATTATATTAAATCCATTTGACGCAATTTTGTTAATCTTACTATATATCATCCTAATACACTAATACTAAGTATTATGTATTTATTGATCAATTCAGAATTAATTATGTACCGGCTACGGTTGCCTCATGGTATAAAATGCTACACTCGCAGTAGATTAGACTGCTGATGACGGAGAGATCCAGGTTCAAATCGTGGTCTTGTATTTTGAGAGAGATTTTTCAAAAAAAAAATTATACTCTACTTCAATGCAAGTTGGGGTAATTTTCCCATAAATATAAAATTCCTCATCCCTAAATCCATTGTCGTAATTAGTACATAATCGTAATGCTCGAACGGGTAGTAAGATGCTGTGTTAAACAAAAAAATAATATAATAAAAGGTGATTATTACAATTATAACATCCCCACTTCTATTTGGGTGCCGACGGTGACCTGGCGGTCTAGGGGTAAGGTGTCAGACTTCTATGCTGGCAGCCGGGGTTCAATCCTCGTTCCTGGCACAGATTTATCTGATTACCAAACCCTTCCTTCACCTCTGACAAGACATCTTGTGAATGTGGGGAATGCCAGGTCTCCACCGTGGTTCGTATTCCACGTTTAACTGTAGGTCCTCCATTTCATCTCACAATCACCCTACCATTACACATTAGCATAAGTGCGTATAACCCGAACGGGTAGTAAGACGCGGTGCTAATAATAATAATAATATTTGGGTGCCCGGTAGCCAACCCTAACTACAACACTACCGCGTCACCGTGGGTAATTACGTATTTGGGATAGACCCCGAGTGGTAGGTGTTGGAATTAGT
The DNA here is from genome assembly GCA_902141375.1 of Timema poppense. Taxonomy (NCBI): domain Eukaryota; kingdom Metazoa; phylum Arthropoda; class Insecta; order Phasmatodea; family Timematidae; genus Timema; species Timema poppense. The sequence continues at coordinate 26,790 of CABFOV010002377.1, read as the reverse complement.
GGTTCGTGGGTAGTGAGACCCGAGTGTTAGTCCTATGATTTCTATTTATTAATCTATTCAAATGACTAAACTACTACATAAGTAACCGGGTAGCTCTCCAGTGACGAGGAAGCATGCACGATAGCGGGTCTCACAAACCGTCCTCCAGACCCACAATCGACCCTCCGGTTGACCACCAGATTACATTTTCCCTTCCTTCGTTTATTCAGTCGTTGTTAGATGCTGACTTTCATGCACCAGCATGGCTCCTCCTCAACTGGGGTGAAGCTCCGCCATTACTTTTTAATCAACCAATCACTAAACAAGGGGATATTACTATTAATTAATATTTCTGATCTCAATGTGTCCAACAAGCCAGGAAGGTCCATCGGTCGCACCGTGCTCACTCGTCAACAGGATGCAATCTATATTATATATATATGTTATTATCAGCAGGATGGCAACCCAACACGCTTGACTTTCAAGGAAATCTATAAGCGTGAGTTAACCTCTTGTCAGAATAAACCTTAAATAATTTTGTTCTTACACAATATATAATTATACATATATATATATAAATATATATACATAAAAATACCTACCTTTGAATAAATTTTTTTCAATTTGAAGTTTTTCAAAATAACCTTGAAGCTTTAGTTCAAAATTTATGCCTGGGAGTTATTTTAATCTAAAATATTATTATATATTAACTAACAATATTTTGACGGTAGTTTACTAAAATATTTTTGAGATTTGGTCAAAATATTTGTATATGAAGAATATCGTATTGTGATGAACAAGATGATGTTATTGAATTTTTGAGGAAAGCTTACTTAAGGGTTGTTTTTTTATGACTATTACCACGGGGTTTTACTACCCGTTCGGATTATGCACATTAGGGTTTGTTAACGGAAGTTATAGTTTTCAATATTTGGTCCTAAGCTATAATACATTACGAGAAAGTACCTTTGAACATGCTTCATTTATTATATTTGGTCAAAAGTTATCGTGAACATTTTTAAATTCTAAATAGAAATGCTAGATAAGATTACATTCCTGTTCATTCACTCAAACTTTAGCCAATTAAATTATTTAGGGCTTTCAAATATTCCTAATATATAATGTTAATTCTTACAATAATAATAAATGACAATTGAGATTCGTGCTCTCAATACAGTGTAATTAGACTGAGGGGACATTTTTACAATCATTATTATTATTAGCACCGCGTCTTACTACCCGTTCGGGTTATTACGCACTTACGCTAATGTGTAATGTTAGGGTGATTGTGAGATGAAATGGAGGACCTAAAGTTTAACGTGGAATCCGAACCACCTTGGAGGCCTGGAATTCCCCACATTCACAAGATGTCTTGTCGGAGGTGAAGGAAGGGTTTGGTAATCTGATAAATCTGTGCCGTGACCGAGGATTGAACCCCGGCCGCCAGCACAGAAGTCTCACACCTTACCCCTAGACCACCAGGTCACCACTTTACAATCATAACCAATATCGATTGAGATTCGTGCTCTCAATACATTGTACTTAGACTGAGGGGACATTTTGAATTTACTAATACATTAATATCTTGATTATATGTATGAATTAAGAAGTAATGATAAAGAGGTTTTTTTTATAAGCTGGTATACCTTATTGCCTATTGGTTTAGAGTATTTTTACTTATTTTCATTTGAATATGAGTAACGTAAAAAATTATGAATCCAATAAAAATCTCATTTATGCCGGAGAACAAAGCATAAGTGTCCTGAGAGATTATAAAGCATTTAATTATATCATTCTAGCTGTATGAAATCCACGAATGCCAAGAGATATTATTAAACCTATGCATGGTTCATAACCAGTAGAGAAGATACACGAGTGCCATGAGGGACTTTCCAACATATACATATTCCATTTGAACTGGAGGATGTATACGATTGCCGTGATAGATTTCAGAGTATATACATATTTTATTTCGGCTGGAGGCAATACACGAGTGCTGTAATTTGTGCTTTGATCCAGCCGACTACATCGCATCACTGTTAACATTTAACTAGGAAAAATAAACTAAAAAGTAGGAGTACCTTATACAGCAATAAATGTTCAATTGTTTTTCTCCCTTAGAAGTAGAGGAATTTACATTGATTAACTATGGGTATGATGTACAGAGAAAATAGGGCTAAGCGACAAATAACTAAATAAAATTAGTAAATATTCTTTACGGCCTAATATATTTTAATAGTAAAATTACACCTGTTGTCATGACATCATTTACCCTCTCTAGCAATATACATAGGATTTTTCAATTGCCAATTCGTAGAAAAAAGAAGTTACCTATAAACTCAGTTTAGTAATAATATAACTAGAAGTAAGATTTATGGTACAATGAATAATACAAGTTTTTGAACAATTAGTAAATTATAACACCAAGGATGTTAACGAACTAATCTAAGTTGTATGATATTTAGCAGCAAGTGCTTCCAAATTACCGTGTGTTTAAGTTTAATAAATTACATTATTAAACGACTGTGGACTAAATGAGTTTTGTAACTTGGCATCCCTGGTAACTGTGACCAAATTCAATGACATAAAAAGTATCTTAAACTGTATGATTACTTCGAAAAAATTTTATTTTCAATATCTTTATAAGAAAAGTATAAAAAAAGTGTTTGAACAGAAAAAAATTAAAAAAGGGCTGTGATAATAAAGCAATATTTTTACAGTTGGGTATTGATAATATAACTGGATATTTCAAAAAAAGAAAAAGCAATGATTTTATGTGAATATATATTTTTTTTAATTTAGAAAAAAAAATTACTGGTCCCCGCGTGACGAAGATTACAGGCCCTTAACGCTCCTTTAAAGAATGCCGATCAAAAATTCCCTCCAAGCTAAGAGCGAGAGTGAGAGGGCAAAGGAGTGTTTTGAGGTAGTCACGTGATCCGAAGGTAATGTGACTTAATGAAGGTCTAGGCCGCATAACACGCTACCACATGTTCACCAATTAGTAGTGTGTTCAATGATCTCTGGTTATATAGTATATACATGGTGTTACTAAAATATTTACATTAATAAAAAAAATGAAATATCTTAGAGCCTCTAAAATTCTCAAAAAACCTAATTTTATAATTTTCAGAACAAAATTTACAATTTTCAAAATAAAGTTTAAAATTTTTAGAAATATGTTAAGATAGAGAGAGTGCTAATTTTAGCCCCAAAATATTAAGAATTTTTATTAAGTTTTTATGAGTGTAACATCACTCTTTGTAATATTTATATTCAGCAAATTACATTTCCCATGGAGCAAGAACGTTATGAAAATTTTTCATTAGAGGAACTTATTTACCATGCTATAAAATAAAAAATAGGCAGATAAATCAAGAATTGCAGCTTGGTCAGAAATAAATAATTTTCTTCATTATTTGATAAGAACAGATTTATTCTATTTATATTTAAAAAAAAAAAGTCATTTGTGTGTTGCTTGAGAGTCTAACCACGATAATATGGGGACGCTCGCTAAATTATAGATTGTTACAACCAACATACATTAACTATTTTTATAAAAGTTAATTCTGATAACCAGACACATATATACAATAGGTGTGTGTATCTTCGTAACTAGCGTCGTAGTTTAACTTACACTATCTTAAGGTTAGGATATAAAATTTCCAAGTTAAATACCACAATAAATTTTCATAAAATTTGGTTGAATAATTTATCGTGTCTTTTGCTTATTTTTAAATTTTATAAACAAAATTTGTATCTCTAGCCTTTCGTAATGGCATAGTTGGTGTTCAATAAAAGTATATTTAATTGAAGAAGACTTATTAGTTTTTTCATTAATTATTAACATCAGCGGACGTGGTGGTTTGGTGTTGAAGTTTCACAGATTTTTTTTATAATCATCTTATATTCATTTTTTCTACATTTATTAGTAGTTACTTTTTGGGAATCTGGTAAAAAAAAGTCTACTAGAAAATTAATAAATTTAATGAAAAACTAAATACGATTAGTGAGATTATACTGGAATACCATTAAGGAAATAAAAGATTCAGCAAATACAGTTATGATTTAGAATCTAATAGTCATGCCATATACAACCAGACTAGATTATTCTTATATTAATATCTGTGTCAAACAATACAGGTATAGTTATGAATTTAAAATTAATAAGAAATTTAAAAGTATTTGCATAGAGAAAGAGCATGAAACGATTAAGAATATTTACCCCATTTAACCCATTTGGGATTAGAGCTTAAGACAATTCAGTCACAACCATTAACAAACAAACATTGTAATATCTTCTTTCTTGCTCCTATCCCCTCTCCTCAGTCCAAACCAGCGAGGAACAATGATATATAAATATATTTGGAAACAGCCTGTAGATTGATATATATATATATATATATAGACTACATGCACATCGTAGGTGTACGACGTGTAAAAACTATTAAGGGTGATTACCTGTGCGGAGTCGACCTAAATAATTGGTCCTCAAGTATGTATATATCGTGACTGTCAATGAGGTGTTGCTTCTAATCAACACGACACATTTACGTCACAATCATTATTTTGTCTCAAAAGGGGTGGTATAGGACTTATAGTATAGTCACTTTCAAACCTAAGTGGGTACGAGAATAATAATTCTGACTCCTCAGGAGAATTTTATAATACTCCTAGTTTTTATACTGGCCTTTATAAATACATTGGAAGTTAAAATTTAATTGCTTACAAATATTTAAAGTGTTTTTACATTTGATATTTTATGGTTTTGAACTTTTTACATTTATAACACTACCCACTTATCTATTAAATCGCAAATATGGGTTCATAAACTTTCATTTGTATAAACTCAGCTTGTTAAGAAATCCTTTAAACCACATGGTGTTTAAACGCCAATTCAGTAACAAGTTCATAAAAAGCTAAAAATAATTATTTCGTTTGTATCTCAAATCTTTTTATTCTTATTCGCTGTTCTCTTAGTATTATTTTTTCCTCGTGGTTTAGTTGTTTTAGGATGATACATGGGATAGCTATGAAGAGTAGAGGAAATCTTAAAATCCCAGTCGTTATCGATATTTTTATATTGTTTTCTCCAAAATTTAAGGGAAAATTCTGACCAGTTAAGAAGTTTTTTTTAATGTTATTAAGTTACATAAATCCCTATAAAACAATCCCTAGTGATCTTACAATAAATTTCTCTATACCATTAACAAAGCATGATTTTATTTGATAGATTTCTAATCATTTGATTTACCGTCTACTAGTTGCTTGTCAACAACCAATGCAAGTCGAGAATAACATTGCAGTAATCGCACGAGAATTAGATGATCTCCCTGGTATAACCAATCTCAGAAGTTCGAATTTTCCCGTATAGCCTGGTTAGTTTTTTTTAAATTTGTAATTCAAATTTTAACTTTTTAACTCTTAAACGGTTGATAGTTTTTATCAAAACTATGTTGAAAATGATATTGAGAAATATTAAACCACTTCTTAAGTAATGAAGGATCTCTAAATGTTTTCAACGATTCTCAATATTCTAATGTGTAGCACCCTCAAACCATGGTACTCCTGGCTCGATTCCAAGTAGTACACAATAAATATGTTATGTTCGGGAATATTGGGGTGTACCCTTTAATAATTATGAATTAAGTCTCAGGGAAATGGATGTCTTGTTTAAAATATTTAAAAGTAATTGTGTAAGCCAAGTGATGATGTAATTACATGATTTGGTAAGCCTATGTTAAATAGCCCTTGGTAAAAAAATATACAAGGCAGGGACAAGAAAAAATAATCCTTAATTAATAAATCTCCTAAGTTTTACCTAAAGTAGGTCTATTCACATAAATTATATCGACACTTAGTATACCTAGCTGATATAACAACTCAATACCAGCTTACTGGGTCAGTCTAGAATACATATAGAACATATATAATGCATATTCTATGCTTGAATTTTCATAAAAATGGTATTAGCTGTACAGTTGGTAAGACCCGGAATTGTACAACGATCGGTCTTGGATGGTGTAAAACTGTTTTTTCTAAGTCCTTATCGGAGTTTTATACGAAACATTATCATATTTTTAACTAGCTATAAATGCTCGGGATTGCGTGGGTGAAGTATTTTGTGAAATTGTATTTTTATAAAGATTGACATTTCTTATATGTGAACAATGTTGATATAAAACAAATAAGTTTTATATTCAACAGTATATAGTGATAGTGATAGATATTGGAAATATTTTAATATCACAAACCAGTATTCACAGGATGCATGTCCTTAGACTTGTATTATTTGTAAAAATGGGACATACAGAAAGAGAAAGAGATGAATAAAAGAATAGTGGTAAGGGAGGTTAAAGAGCAAAGTAGATTAATAAAAGAAGAGAGAATGCAATATTATTGTGAAAGAAATAAGCTGTTCTGGAAAGTAAGCAATGCAAGAAAAAACATTGCATTCAGAATGTACGTTTTAAGAATATATGGGAAGAAAACAGTATAAGATAGTGATAAAGGGAGTATTTTGAGCTAATTAGTGGCGAAAACATAAATAAAGGAGCAGAAAAATTGTGAAAATATTATGATGAGTGAGTTAATTAGCAAGGCACGGTATTAAAAGCCAACCTAAATGGTTTTATTCCAGATAAAGTTTGCGTGGACCAAATATTTTCAATGCAACGAATGTTTGAGTAATGTATGCCAGTAAAAAAGGTTTTTTTAACCTTCGTAGATCTTGAGAACACATAAGATCAGGTTAATAGGAATATGTTATGGAATTTTCTTATAAACTATGATGAAAAAACATGTTTAGTGAATTAAATTGTATCGTGTAGGATGAAAGTAAAGCGTGAGTTAAGGTCAATTATATTTTTTCAATAAGTAATATGTAAACTATGCAGCAGTTGTTTGTATTGGTAAAAAAATAAAATAATAAACTTTAAATGAGATTCAACAAACCATTTCAACTGAATACCAGTGTTCTATAATACAGAATTACAGAAGGTTAGACAGATTGATAGAAATGGGGACAGGCTTAATTGTGAGGCTCAATTTTAGTTCTAGGGCCTGTAAAACATAAATATTCTTCATAAATTATAGATTGAGAGTATTTTATATTAGAATAATTTATTTGTATGAGGAATAACGCTATCTATATGCTAGAGCTATAATGTATATATATTAATAAAACTTATTGGGAGGAGGTTTATAAAATGTGTCGATTGTATGAAACGATAATAGGATAGTAGTGTGAAATTTTTAATTTACTTGTAGGCCCGATGGAGAAACTCTAGTACCTAATATCTTGTATGGCTAGCAGGTTTAGTTGGTATAAGAATCTCAATTTTTTCAGGTATCTCGGGATTCCTGATTATGTATTTTAGGAACTTAAATAAGTCTTTGGACTATAAAAAAGAAAGGGGCTTTGATTGAATAACTCTCATAATACCATTGCTATTGACTATATATATAGTCAAGGGTTTTTAGCTCTCATACTACCATTGCTATTGACTATATATAGTCAAAGGTTTTTAGCAATGGTAGTATGAGAGTTATTCAATCAAAACCCCATGTTTATTGAAGTTGGTTCATAATTATTTAAACTCATTAATCCTGTCAAAAGATATATTTTCTGCAGTAATCTCTAAACTATCGACCCCAATCTGAGTTTTATGTGTGATCATATTATACTTCAAGTGCTCACTTCTAAGTATATTTTAAAATAAAAAGTTTAATAATTTCGATTCAAGTTTTAATCCAAGAAATATTTAGATTCATATTTAAAACTATAGTTATTCCTAAAACATTATTTAACATGTCACGTAGGAAAACTATTAATTACGATATAAGTACAACCGTTTGGTAATGAACCCCAAACTTCCCTAAATGTAGTTTTTAAGAAACTCGGAGGAAGAATAACCCACATTAAACTATTATATATATATATGAAGGTATATATATATATATGTATATATGTGTGTTTTTTTCTTTATAAACACTCTGAACACCGTAGGCATAGTATACTTTATAGAATTTGTAGCCAAACTTTTTATTCATAGCTTTGAGCTAACTACTGAAGTATGTTGTTCGTGGAAGAGTTTTCAAAGAAAACTGCCCTTAGGAGATTTTTATTGCTCACAATCTCCAAGTATTAATTAACAAATATAATTAGTGTAGGATTGTTTTAAGTTTATATTTTTTAAATTACCACTAAATTGTGTATTGAGTCATTATATATACTAAATGGTTCTAAGCAATAAAATATGAATGAAGCTTGGTTCATAAATAATGGAATGAAATGCCAACTTGTATTAATGAATAAAGTGGTATGACTTTTTTTCAGCTATGTATTTTTATTGTAAATTTGAAATAAGTTTTTCTATTGCTTCATAAATTAGCATATAATTTATTCCAAAGATGCTTTAAATACATCATGTTTAATACAAAACAATATTATATGTATATTAGTAAAATATAATATAGTCCTCCTACATATATAGGCATATTTTAAAATAAAAATTTAATAATCGTGGTACATTTTTCATTCTTTAATATAAACATATGCAATATAATATTATCCTATAAATAAATGTTATTTAAATGTTAAATTTTATCACACAGAATATAAATTAAACTATATCTGTTAAGCCTGATTTAAAATAATGTTGCTTAAGGACTACATAGTTATTATATTCACACAAATGTCAACTAAATTTGAGGCAGTATGCCCGAAATATTATTAACTTAAATTACTATATTATGTTTGGCATTATAGTAAAATATAATTCCATAATAATTTAAAAAAAAATTACTGAACCCGTATTTTGTTCAAATAGAATTAATTTTAACATTTTTTAACTGAAAAATTATATCAATTTATTATTAGTATCATATTAGCTCAATTTGTTGCTTTTGATAGGCTTAATATACATCAGTAACGCAGGTGAATCTATAATTATGAATATACTGCATATACTAGAAGACAGTTTAATTCAAAAGAGTTTATAAGAAATTTCGTTTGGTTTGCAACCACTTTTAGACTAAATAAAAATGAAATTAACATTATTTACATTAACCGAAAAGTTTTATTTACAATTATTTTGTGCGTATATCCCTAAGGGGGAATAAAACGTGGTGCTATGAGTAATAATAATAATAATAATAATAATAATAATAAAATACAAATACATTCTTAAAAATACATTAAAGTGGCGCTACAACCTCTGGTATAAACAAGCGGTCATTAAAATATGAATTGAAACTTTGATTTTTAAATAATGTTTTAGAAATTGTTCTGTTTTTGTAAGAAAAGCCATATCTTATTTTTTTATGCTGTAATATTAAGTAAATATATGTGTGACCATAATACATTGTAAACAGCCAATATTTTACAATTTAATACACCCTTTAAAATATTAAATTGCTAACTTTGTGGATTGTCTACAACTTCGGTAAGTCATATTCAACTTGATAATATGAAATTTAAATGGACTCGTTCCTAGTGTATATGTCACTGGCAATGTGTGAACTCCATATATTCTCTAAGATTCTTAGGTATTCTATATTATGCCAGAGTGTTTTGGGAAATGTATGAAATAAATGATTTTTGCTGTTTTGTTTCATAATTATTTTAAACTCTTTTATATTTATGAAGTCCCGGAATATATTATTAATTATTTTATCCAATTTTATATAAGTCTTACGCGATTTTCTTGCAGGTTCAGCTAATTACTAGGATTAAAGTTGGCAAGGTTAGGTTATTTTAGAATATGTTCGTTAGGTTAGGTTAGGTTATGTTAGGTTAGCTATTGTTCTCGGTAATATATAATGACTGGCTATTTTATAAATTTAATTTATTTCTTACTTTGCCACAACCACTGTGGTATTATATAAAATGTCGGGATTACACACATTGCCGTTAACACATACATACTAAGTAAGTAAATGTATGTGTTTTGATATGTATATACATATTCGTATATATATGTGATGAGATTTATGTACTGGGTTATATGACAATAAATGTGAGGTAATGTATATATACATATATAATAAACATAAATATATATTCCATCACATATTTTGTATGTCATATATTTTGATTATATCGCTCCCTTGTAGCCTAAGAGATACATACATTTTAAATAATTTTTGCGAATGTAATCTGTGTTAAGCCATAGGTATCTGTAAATTCAGTAAACCTTAAAACACACATTTACTTTCTTTTTATGTTTGGAAATTTGTAGAGAACCCAATTTATGGCAACTTTCAATCAAAAGAAATCTGATGATGCCATATTTGTCAGATATTCCTTTCAATAAGACCTATAAGTCAATAAATCTTCGTAATTATATCTTTTGTCGAGGTGAGGTAAATGTAAAAAATAAAAAGAACCTATAATTCTTTATTTCACTTTCCTTAGATAAGATCATTTTTCATTGATTTAACAGTCAAATCATACTTTCTTTTTTTTTTACTTCCTGGCACATAAAGACGAGTTTTCTATGTTCCCAACCTTTAGATTAGATCCTTACCGAAGACGATGTAGATTATGACTAACCATATTGTCTTGTGATTACCATGTAAATCGGTATTTCCTCGTAGCTCGTTAGGTGTAAGTTGATTTACTAAGGAACATCTTACGGCAAAGGGTGGATTGAGTGCGTTAGAAGAAGAGGGATAGGATAAAGTGGAGGAGGAGGATATAGAGTTTAAAGTAAAGTGAGGTAATTTCATTTCTTAACCACCCCGGAGAGAAAATGCAGATTTTGTACTTCGGAATACTATGGGAAAGGGGAAAAGGTTTAATAGTCAATTTATGAACAAATAAATATGGTTATTTATGTTAAACTGCCGTACACAAATGTGATGATAATTTCGTTTGTGTTGGACCAATTTATATATATATATATATATATATAATATTATTGAATGAAGGATGCATTCCATTTGTAATAATGACAAGACCTTTAAAACTATATATATTTGCTCTACTTTTTACTTGTTACATGTTAATTATTCATTAAAAAAAATGTAATTATAATAGAGCATGTGAATACACTTACATTATTTTCACCAATTATATATTATTTAAACAGGTATACTCCAAGAATAAATGTTTTACCTAGAATTTAATATTAATTGAATAATTAACAGTGACAAATTAGAGATCTATAATTTATTTCAATCGAAAATGTTTGGAAATAAACTTTTTTTTTAAATTTTCTATTAATACTTACTTATTATTCTATGAATAGCATAAATTTCACTTACATCTAAGTCAATTAGAAACATGCAAGACTACTGGTTATTACAGAATTGTGTATATTTGAATCATCGTAGTTTTAAAAATGTTATAAAAAACAGTGAAAAATATAATCTTTAATATTTATAAATTTAACAACTTAATAAATTAGATGAGAAATAATACATATTAGCTAACATATATGTCATTTCTTAGCACAGCGTCTTACTAGCCGATAGGGTTATCCGCTTTAGTACTAATTACACTAATAGTTAATGGGTGAGAGAGGTTATATTTATAGTAAGTGTACCAGAATTTGCATGGAGGTAGAGAAAAAACACTTTGGGAAAAAGCACCCCCAATACATACGGCCAAGGTTAGAACATTAATATTCTCGTCATTAGCAGTCTGAACTACTGCTAGAGTAGTGCCTCAGACCATGTGACCACCTATACGGATATCATATTCTTAAGCATAATCCTTTTTCTCAGTCTTAATGTTACGTCTGACTAAAAATTTATTATTATAACTTTATTTTTTTGAATGAACTTTTTGGTACTTTGTACCCGGTTCATCCTAACTAATGCCGTATGTGTTAATTAATTTATAGAATTATCGTCAAATACTCCTTTAACTATAAAAAAATATGATCAATCGATATCAACTATAAATTAAATCGATATCAATTATTTTTCAATCCAGCTGACTGGTATGAGGAGATATACAAACTTTGCTAACTCTTGGAGTTTGGTAAAATACTTGCCTGGTAGTCTAATAATTGTTTCAAAGGACGACCTCCCCTGATCTTTCTCGGTTCACTCTACAACCTAATGATGGAGACTATGGTAAAAATTATGCTAATTTTCACCAATTTTTATCAAGTAGCATGTGCAATTGAAGGTGTACATTTATATATGGTTTAATAATAAATTCTAGTACATTTATTCTAGTTTTATCCGCCTCGGTGGCATAGTTGGCTAAAGCGCTTTTCGTGTTGAACTCGACTGCTGAGGACGGGGTGATCGAGGCTCGAATCTCGGTCAGGTGAACTGGAAGTGGTTTTTATTAAATGGTTTTTCCACTCTCCCTCCAGGAAAATTTGGGTTCACTTCCTCTAATTCAACCTTCCCAATTCCTAATCCATTAGAGTAATTAGTACTTAAAGCGTATATATAAACCGAACGGGTAGTAAGACGCAGTTCTAAATATTATTATTTTTTTTTGTTTAATCTTTTAAAGCAGAATTTAGGTTTTTTCCTTATAATAGCATCGTGTATTCAGAAATTTTATTTTTATGGGTAGTTATTGGATTCTTTTTTTATTGTGATGAATACAAAAAATAAATTGTACGCCACAATCTTACTAATATTGTATTATTTATAAACTCTTAGAGAAAAATTGTAAATATTTATTATTTGTAAATTACCATTACATTATTTATATATGTATAGTAGATTTAAATATATTCTTATTTAAAATGAAAAACAACTCCTATTTATACTTATTCTTAGAGTCAATTTTCGAAAGATTTCAAAATTACTAAAATAAATTAATTTATGGTTTATGTACTAACCATAATTTTTTTTAAAGCTGTAACCATTATTAATTATTATATTAACATACTCTCAAAATACTAATTTATAACAAGATTGTTAAGAATTTTTTTACATAATAATCGTCTTCATATTACTATTAAATTATTTTTAATAAAACTTATATATTACGTAAGAAAGTTGACAGATACAAATATTGAATCAAATAACTAAAGATATTTGTTAAAATTATAAAATTTAATAAAAATCAGTCATATGTTAAGTACCATTATTCAATTTTTCACCAAGAATTAATTATAGAGCTTTATTTGATATAGTAAACATTCCCGAGGAGAATATTAAACAAAAAGATTATTGCCTTTTTACAAATATTTCGAAATTTTGAAAACTACTTATCAGAAAATTCACTTTTGATACATTTTCACACAAAATAGGGAAAGCCAGATAACAGAAGTACATAGTTGCAAAACTCACTTTTTGGGTTCGGATACAAATAAAACGTAAATATTCATCAATGAATCGAGATAAAATACTTTCACGCTTGCGATATTTTATTTAGATACAAAAAAACAGAGACATAACGAGATATATGAGCCATCGAATGGGATCCAAAGCAGTTTTTATATATACATTTTAAAATAACCTTATGAATCAAACCCAATATAATTAAATGGCTAAGTACAATTTATAACGACGTAGCTCGATTTGATTTGTAAAATTAAATATTACATACAATTTTAGTCCCAGAAAACAATTACTCGTTTTTCAACACTTCTGAACATCTCGTTCAGTTTAATTGTGTGTGTTCTATTTTTAATATGTGGTGAGATAGATTTTACTCAAGCTGGCTCAACAAGTTAATTTATATCAAAATAATTTAAATTAAAGTAATTATGTTTATATTGGTACACACATGAGCCCAAATATGAAAAAAATAGAAAAATAATAAATCTCTATATCTAGATCGATCTAGCTGAGTTCTTCATTTATAATATCAAGGGTGTGTTAACATGGTAGTACACTTCAGCACGTAAGAATGAATAATATTGATAATCATTTAATTCAAATGTTGTTACTTATATAGAAAGGTTCGTTAAAAATTCTTTTATAATGATTATATCCCTGTGACCGGTTGGTTATTGTAACTGTCATAATTTATTATTACAAAATCCACTGATATTAATTCGAATCTTCCGTATATTAGTTAATTTTATGCCATATGTGTTTCTGAAAAATATAATTGAATAACATATTCGTACAATTTGTTATGTTTGCAAGTCACACCAAGAGATGGTATCATAGCTAATTTTTGTGCTCTCAATTCTATAGCACACACGTATTGTAAATTCGCACCCACGAATAAACAAGTATTTCTATATGTTGGCCTTTCTCAATCCCCAGGTGACCTTTTTGCCTTCAACCTATGGGTCATGGACACCACATAGCTTGATACTCATATATGCATTATTCTAGTCACGCAACATGGTGATAAAATACCCGTTTTCTTTGAAGAGTTGAATCACTAAGTAATTGTATTGTTTAGAGGCTTCTAGCCGTTAAATAATATTCAATTTCTAATCATTATGTGATCACCACAAATTAATAATTAGTTTTCAAACAAACCTCTTCTTCTTTATGCTAAAGTGTTGTTGATTTGGTTTTTAAGCTTTAATAAATATTTTGAGATACACATTTGACAATTCACTTAAAATTAACTAATACAGGAAAGAAATGGTTTGAATCCTAAAAAAATATTGTTCAGTGTGCCAAATATTGAGAATATAAAACGTTTCTGAAAAAATCTACTGAAGAATTAATTGGAAAATGAATAAATAAAATTAAAATTAACTTTGACATTACTTTCTTCGACAGAGTTCAAAACTATTCAAAAATGCTTACACAATAATTTTGAATTGGAATACAAACCCCAACCTACTATTATAGGCGTGCCAAATGCATATAATTTAAAATTTAAAAAACGTAAAAAATGGGAGAACATAATAAAAAAATAATAATTTTGACGTTCTTTTAAGCAAACAATATCTTCCACTTAAAATATTTTCATATATATAAAAGGTATATAAGGATAGGAAGACCTGTTCTATATTTTACTATAAATATTAAAATTTCATGAAAATGTTATTTTTAAATAATAATAATAATATTTAGCACCGCGTCTTACTACCCGTTCGGGTTATACGCTTTAAGTACTAATTACTCTAATGGATTGGGATTTGGGAAGGTTGAATTAGAGGAAGTGAACCCGTATTTACGTGGAGGGAGAGTGGAAAACCATTTAGGAAAAACCACCCCCAGTTCACCCGACCGAGATTCGAAACTCGATCTCCCCGTCCTCAGCAGTCGAGCTCAACACGACTCGCGCGTTAGCCAACTACACCACCGAGGCGTGTTAATTTTTAATAAAATTTAGCATTCTATTTTTAGTTTGATTTTATTAATTTTTATTTATTTTAGCACTGCGTCCTTCTACCTCTTTGGGTTATACGCCTATGTACTAATCACATTAATGTCTTTAAGAATAAAGGAGGTTGTATATTTATAGGAAGTGTACAAAAATTTGCGTGGGGATAAAGTGGAAAACAGTTTTGTAAAAAAACACCACATGTACACTTGACTCAAATTCTAACCTTGATCTCCCCGTTATCAGTAATTTAGTCTACTGCAATAGTAGCGCGTTATACCCTGTTAGACCATCCGTATCAGGCTACATTTTATCTAGGCTCATCTTAAGATTTTTGGGTTTGACTTTATAAATGTTTTGGCCACGAGCTTGATATATCTGTTCTAAAACATAAAATGCCACGTTATAAATAAGCTTATTTTGAAAAATATAAATTACCACTTTTATCAAATCATTGATAATGTATCTAATGAGTAATTTTTTTTTTTTTACATATCTTCATACTCACTAAACTACTTTTAGAACATTCTTTGAATCGCTTAAAAAATCTCAAGCTTATATCTCTTTTGACTCTAACCAAATAAAATATCTTTGTGTAAACAAAATAAATTATCCTCCTCGCAAAAGTAGGTCAGATTTTCCAGAAACTATAAAGTAAATCTTACACTACCCTAGAGGGAAGAGTTTTATGTCTTATACCAAACTGCTTGAAAATATTTGAACCAATATATTTACAAGGTGCATGTTATGGACCTCTTCAACGTTCATATAAGAACTGATTAAAACAAATTATAAGCTTTTATTGAAAAGATAACCAAAAAAGGTTTTGTAATAGATCGTGTCTAAAAGTACATAGCTATAACTAGGTATAAATGTTTGGTTATACATGGACACCAGAATTGCATTGGTATTTATTTACATTTTCTAAATTTTAAGCAAAACTCTATAATATCGATATAGACTATACTTGAATTAGGTTATTTATATTTAGTAGAAAAAGGTCGACATGAATTTTAAGAAATGCAATAACTTTAAACTGAAGGAAGGGGAATAGGTAAATGCATTAGAAAAATTATTATTATTACTATTATTTAGCACCGCGTCTTACTACCCGTTCAGGCTATACGCTTTAAGTACTAGTTACGCTACTGGAATAGGAATTGGTAATGATGAATTAGATGAAGTAAGCCCTCATTTGCGTGGAGGGAGAGTGTAAAACCATTTAGGAAATACCACCCCCAGTTCCCTCGACCGAGATTCGAACCTCGATCTCTCCGCCCTCCTTAGTTGAGCTCAACACGACTAGCACGTTAGCCAACTACGCCACCGAGGCAGGTCAAAAAGTTATTACCAGGTTACCAGATATGGATCAAACCAAAACCTTATGGATAGAAATCTAATGCATTAACTATGCTCGCTATTTCTCACCTGTTATATTCTATATAAATAACAACATTCTAAAAGCTGTTATACTTTAGTATTAGATAGTAAGGGAGTTCGTAAAAGTGGCGCTAAAAAATAACATGAAGGCGAAAATATAAATCTCAATAGTTAAAGTAGGGATTAAATAAAAAAGATCAAGAGAATAAAACAGTTACAGTTCAATTGTAAAATCATTAATATTTTTATGTTTAAATGTATAGTATTTAGCTAAACATGTATGATATAAGACAACCATGTTTAAACTTTATATTAATAAACATAATTTGTATTTAAATTTGAAAACTAGATTTTTTTAACAAAACTAACAGCATACAAACTAGATTGAACTAAATTTTTAAACACATATTAAGATACAATATGTATTTTGACAAAGATCAGCAAAATGTAACTTGATTATTAATTAAGTGTTTGAATCAAAAAGCATTTTAAGCCATCACTCCTACAGACAAAAAAAAAAATCACCTGATTTTACATATAGTTTTTTTTTAATGTCTCTTATTGGTTTTTCATGCTAGTGTCCAAATATGTATGTTATAAACAGCAGTCTATTGCTTTTACTTTATTCTTAAAACTTTTTTTAATTATTGTACTATAAGAACTAGTAATATGATTATCAAAAATAATAAAATAGTCTTAGAATGTGATTGAATATTTTTAAAAATCCACACCATATGACGTACTATAAATAAATGGAAATCTAGTTAAAAGGATAGTTATTATTATATTGTATATATACCTTTTTATTAAACAAATGATATATTATGTCATATTGTAATTTCTAATTTACATAACTATTTACCACACACATCTTTGATAAATACATCATATATATTATTTATACTATATATATATAAATATAATATATACAATATGTATTATATATAAATATAATATATAAAATATGCATTATATATAAAAATAATATATACAATGTGTATTATATATAAATATAATATATACAATTTGTATTATATATAAATATAATACATATATATAAATAGATATATAAATATATAGAGATATAAATATATCGATATACATATTATATATTTCACTGAAAGTACAAAAGCAGCGTTTGATTTTCTTTTAAAACGTTAAAAGTCTGTGCTGTTAAGATTCTAAATAGCTTAGTGAATAATCATAAATTTAAATGTATGTATGTATAGATACTGTAGATTTTGGACATTTCGAACCTATATTATTCGAACTCATGCTTAATTCGAACCTTTCCCTTGGTTTCTTAAAGCTTATATTAAAACAATGTTAGAAAATCATATATAATTCAAACTTATTTTGTTTAATTCGAAGTAAAATTGCCTCGAAGATGACGATAAATAGCCTGATATCTCTAGTTAGAAACAAGTTTACTACTCGACTGTTGCTTCGTGATTTATAGGCTTTCTGCGTGCTGGGGCACTGAAGTTATTTTTTGTCAATATTTAGTGATCTTGGTCGAGAATTTAGCAGTTTACGGTGATCTTATAAGTGCAGTTGTTCTGGAAGATATTATTAACAATATAAATGACAGTGCATCTTCAGATGAAGAAGAAGAACATACATATCGTATAGAGATGCCGATCGCAACCAACTACACAAGCCTTGGACCACATCGAAGAGTTGAGATGGATTTTGAAGGGACAACATAATGTAAGCCCCTTTATTTTCCAGGCACTGAATAAAACAGTTTACTACAACTTAGAGTATTAACTAAAAAAAAAAAATTCCAAAATGTATGTATAAGAAAAAGACTGAAAGTACAGTATTATGCACTATATATATTTTGCTATGGAAAATCTAATATTAAATATATATATAATCGATAAATATTTTAGAGTGTTGGATTAAATATAAAAACTAGATATGAGTGACCAATTAAGATTTCGAGCTATCAGATAACGTAGCTAAGATTTCAGCAAGTCCATCACTGACTTTGCCTTAAGATATCAGTTAAGAATGACCCTGTACATGGGACGACTCGTAGATAGATCAGTAGTTAGAGAATTGGCGTGTTAAGCTAGAGGTCCTGGGTTCAATTTACACTTACTGAGTGTAATTTTTCAATTTAAAGATAATATATATCAAATATTGAGTTAAATTTGTCTTTCATAAAAATTCCATAAGCTATAAGGAACTTAAACAAACCTTATCTAGTGGATTTAAATAGTATTAATTATGAGATCAGTTGAGAGAAACAAGTTTTAGTGTCGAGAGGGTAGAGAAGTAATTAGACGTGACTATACAAACACTCTTGTAACTCTCAATATCTTTTCCTCTCTCTCTCTCTTCGTTCTCTCACACCTTCTCTAAAGGAAGGATGCAACTATGCAGAAAATGTAATTATCAGTTCATTTCTCATGTGGTGCACGTACGTCCTTAAGACATGATACAAACCAAGGTAAGGTGTGGTGTGTATGTGAAAGCGAGTTAAAGGGGTGGTGGGGGGTAGGGTGGAGGAGATAAGGTGATACAAAGAAAGAGGTATAACTGGCTCTAGAAACAAAGTTAGACTCAACGAGATGTAATATCCGAAGGGGAAACTAGAGAATAGACATCCGAACCGCTATATTAAGTTAGACTGACATACTTTATTTGACAATGAGATAGTTTAAAAAAAAAACTTGTCCAAAACCCTTTATTTTTAAATTCAGTTTGAATACAAGATAAAAGATTTTAAAATGGGTTTCATACTAAAGATAATTTTAACATAGATACGTTAATTTGAATCCAAAACAGACCCAACACATTAAAGAATAGTGATTTAAAAAGAGTTGTCTGGAATAATTTAGGGGAATACGGTTTGAACCCAATAAAGAAGATTTAAAATTGATTCTAGGCTATTGAATTAGTATCTATAATTAATATTAGATATTGCATAGGATATTAAAAGTAACTTTTTTTTTCGTGTCCCTGCTACATCAATCGTAGCCCAGTATGGAGAGATTAGCCAGTATTTTATTTTGTCCCTGGGAAAGCCCGAATGTTGTAATCTCACGTTCTTTCCGTGGAGGCTCTTTCCATGTCCCGATGAGATGAGATTATAATGATAGTGAGTTTGAGGGTGTGGAACTAGTGGAGTATCTTCCACCTAACTTAAGTCTAACCAACCAAACCCTGTTGACTTTAGGAGTAGTTCCCCAATTTGGAAAAATACCCAAGATACCAGCCAGAAATCGACTCCATGACGAGATTATTAGGAGAAAGGGAATCCCATAATTAGATCATCAATTTGTAGACTCTACCTTTTTACTATTTGTTATTATTATAAACTTATTTCAACTATCTTTTTGCAGCATTTTATAATAAATGCTTATCTATAATTTCGATTTCAAATTAATTACTATGTGAAAATACATCATCATCAGCTTAAAATCGTTAAAATATCTAATGAATAATAAATAAAATTTATTTATTTTAATTATTTTCCTACAATTGATTTATGAGCCTAATACTCTTATATGTAATGTTATAATTTTTATATGATTTTTTGTTTTTAGTGCTCTCATAATATTTTTTGACTCATTCTTCAATATTTGATATTGTATGGGTTTTTTCAAACTTATTTGAATAATTAATATAACTCTAAAATGCCTTTAATTATTTTTTAAATTCATAATTTATTGATTGATTAAAAAATTAATATGATCTCCTCATATTAAACATTAATTTTTGTTTCATAAATTATTTTTCTCCATGGCTTTTGAAAATATTTATTTATTTAATAATGTGTGTGAGTTCTTAAATCTAACACAGGTGGGAACACCCGAGAGGGTCGTACTAGTTTCACCTTTTTTACTTTCCATAAAAAGGGAGGTCGCTGTTCAAGTTTTCCCACTCAATTACCACCCAAACTTGGTTTCATTTATTCTAAATTGTCAGAAATTTATATATAAATGTGTGTATGTATATATGTATATATGTATGTATGTAAGTATATATGTGTGTATGTATGTATGTATGTGTATGTATGTATATATGTATATATGTATGTAAGTATATATGTATGTATGTAAATATATATGTGTGTATGTATGTATGTATGTATGTGTATGTATGTATATATGTATATATATGCATGTATATATGTATGTATGTAAGTATATATGTATGTATGTATGTATGTGTATGTATGTATATATGTATATATGCATGTATATATATGTATGTATGTAAGTATATATGTGTGTATGTATGTATGTGTATGTATGTATATATGTATATATATGCATATATATATGTATGTAAGTATATATGTATGTATGTAAGTATATATGTATGTATGTATGTAAGTATATATGTGTGTATGTATGTATGTATGTGTATGTATGTATATATGTATATATATGCATGTATATATGTGTGTATGTAAGTATATATGTGTGTATGTAAGTATATATGTGTGTATGTATGTATGTGTATGTATGTATATATATGCATGTATATATGTATGTATGTAAGTATATATGTATGTATGTATGTAAGTATATATGTATGTATGTATGTAAGTATATATGTATGTATGTATGTAAGTATATGTGTATGTATGTAAATATATGTGTATGTATGTAAATATATGTGTATGTATGTAAGTATATATGTATGTATGTAAGTATATATGTATGTATGTAAATATATATGTATGTATGTAAGTATATATGTATGTACGTAAGTATATATGTATGTACGTAAGTATATATGTGTGTATGTATGTATGTGTGTATGTATGTACGTATGTATGTGTATGTATGTATATATGTATATATGTATGTATGTAAGTATATATGTGTGTATGTATGTATGTATGTATGTGTATGTATGTATATATGTATATATATGCATGTATATATATGTATGTAAGTATATATGTATCTATGTAAGTATACATGTAGGTATGTAAGTATACATGTATGTATGTATGTATATATATGTATGTATGTGTGTAAGTATGCGTTTATGTATGTATATATGCATGTATGTATATATGCATGTATGTATGTGTGTGTGTATGTATGCGTTTATGTATGTAAGTATGTATGTATTTATCAGTCAAAATCAGTAAAGGTGCAGCTTTTGTGGTCCTACTAATTGAATCATAGGACATTCAGAAAGAATGGTTACGAGATATCACTTTGTTTGTACCTATTCCTTTTAAAATAGAAATAGGTAGAAAATCTATATCACCCATCAGTTTAATTTTGTCACCAGTTATATTGTCAACTTTGCCTAACACATAAATATCATCACTATTTATAAAGTTGCAACTGCAATTATAATGTTACTCAAGCGGAAATTTATTTTATTCTTAAATCAGCTTCAAAAGGCCTCTTTTTCGCTCGACTTCTATCTTCCGAGTCTATTGGGTCATATGGATCATAAAGTGTCAAATATAATATATAGTAAATATAAATATATATAACATTGGAAGTAAGATAATAATAATAATATTTAGCACCGCGTCTCACTACCCGTTAGGGTTATATGCTTTAAGTACTAATTACTCTAATGGATTAGGACTTGGGAAGGTTGAATTAGAGAACGTGAACCCGCATTGGCGTGGAGGGAGACTGGAAAAACATTTAGGAAAAACCACTCCCAGTTCACCCGACCGAGATTCAAACCTCGATCTCCCAGTCCTCAGCAGTCGAGCTTCAACACGACAAGCGCGCTAGCCAACTACGCCACCGAGGCGGGTTTGGAAGTAAGTGAGATAAAATATTATATATGATAGATACAACTAATATAATTAGAACTATATTTGAAATAGAATTAAAACAGTAATATAAAACTAAATAAAATAAACTAGTTGAATACTCTTTATATGATCAAAGAGATTGATTCTTATGGAAAGAGAGGGAGAGTTAGAAAGAGAGAAACCTATGCAACAAAAATCAAATTTTTGGTAGGTTACTTGCTTGTCACTAGGAATTAGTAACCATCCCACAATGGCTTATTCGCGTAACAACGTTGGCAGAATTTGAATCCCAGTGCACAAATGTTTCATTCCACAGATAATCCCTAAGCGTTGTGGACAATGGTATTTTGTTCGATATTACCTGCTGTGTTGATGCCACCGACGCTGATGCTACCCGTGGTGGTTGGTGGTACTGTTATTACTGATAGTGTTGTAAACTTCAGCTTTTGGAGTAAAATAGTAGAGCAATACAAAATGGAGTGTGGTTAGCTTCCTGTGTTGACATTTTAACTAGAATAATACAAGGTCTGTTGAAATTTAACTAATTTTATTTATTTTTGCTACATAGAAATCGAAACACTCAAATTTTGAATACTTGTTAAAAATAGTAATTTAACATTTAGAATATTTTCTTTATAAATGTTCATCTAGTAATTAAGTTTGCTTAAGCACCCTTTGAATATATATATTTTTTTGCCAAGCAACTATTATTCTTTTAAATTTTTAAACTTGTGTTTCCAAACAAAATTAAACTTTAATAAACATATATTAATATATTTATTGATGTTATAAGTTTTTTCAGTTAGAACTCATAAAAATACAATACATATTATAGACTTGGTTTTGTAATTATACAATTAAGTTCAGGAATGGACCAAACTAAATTGAATTTGAAACCAATTTGGTTCGGTAAAGAGCTATAACAAGAAATACAAAGTTAAATATGATTTAATTTTTTTTATAAACACTAACAAATTATATAAATATAACCACGTAAGTAACATTCATATACATTCATAGAGAAAATTATTCATGTCAAAAGATAGATTAAGACCTATTACATAATAAGAGTATATATATATATATATATATATATATATATTAAGAGAGAAAGGGAATATATTTATCCTAATTTCAAATACTTTTAAAATGATTTGACTTATACAAATATATTCTTCTGATTTTTTTTCTATAATTCTTTCTTTTTATATATTAATAAAGAAAATGATCTGAGAGAGAAAAAGTATATTCAATAGACAATAAATCTTATATAATATATTCGTATATCTCAATATATGTATATATTAAATATATATTAATTAGACTGATTTTATATAATATACCTCATCATCTCTTTTGGTCAGAGCCAATTTTAATACTGCCTTTAATATATAGAAAATGAAAGAGAGATAAATTTTTAAACAAAAAAATTACTTAAGAGTAGTATATATATATTTAAAATAAAGTAGTATTGGTTTGTTGTATTTTTTTCCTTAAAATTTATCTTTACACATTCCTCTTGTCTTAAAGCTAAAATATATTTCTCTAAAGGCCCATTAATCTTAGAACCAACAGTCTGCGAATATAGTGATGCCTTCCAGCACAGTAAACGCTTCTGTTATATCGTGATATATTTAGCTCGCAGACGTTAAGAGATTCCGTCTAACGAAGGGAGTATCTTACTATCAATTTAAAAAAGTTAAGTCTCTAGGCCTCAAATTTGTTTTCATAGAAGTGGCAACACAAAATAATACCACAGGGACATCTTGAAGGAATTCAAAAAGATTTAACTTCAGAAATATCATCAGATATTAATTTGATTAGTTCATGCACAACGTACAGATTTAAGATGGACATTACTGTTAGTAAATGATATATCAGAGGTAAATGATGGATGGTGGGTAAGAGGACCCGTTATTGGTACCTCTTTTTATTAGATGAACATATACCTGGAATGAAAAACCCATGCAAAGTGTATTTGAGAGCATCCCGAAAAATTACATAATCATATTAATATTTAATCCACTATACCCAACCCTATTTAAAGCTCGAATTCTTGACATATTAACAATGTTGGTCTTAGTTCATGATAGTTAAGCCCGATAGTCATGCCCCTAATAATTGAACTCTGCTTTATTTTTAAAAATACGAAATAACACCTATGTTAAATCTTTAAAAATACTAATTCTATATCTTATATAAAATTAGTAATTGTATATATTGGTATAAAAAAATATATGTTTTCATTTTAATAAGGCTAGGTTTAATTTAATCAAGTTAGAATATTTAGAGAAAAATTAAAAAATATTGTTCTTTAATATAACTAAGTATTACTATAAGATAATTGATTTAAGTCATTTAATTTAAGGATAAATCATTTTATTTTGGCTAATATCACACAAATTTCTTAATTTAAAATATTGGTTATTATGTATGTTCCTTCAATAAAAATATCTTAGCTAGTAAATAATCTTTTATATTTAAAATATGGAATGCATATTTTAATTATTTATGTTTCTGTATTTACAAGTAGGACTATGTAACTTTATTTTTAAGTACCTTAGGTTTCACAATTTAAAATAATGTGTATATTAATTTTATTAAATACTAAGTAAGAATTAAGTTGATTCTCATAAATGTGTATTTTTTCATTTTAATGAATATGAGTTATTATTATTCTATTTTCCAAGTTAAAATTACAATTATTGTTTAGAAAGTTTTTGGTATGAATTTTCCAATCATGTGTCTTAGTTTATTAAAATACTATTTTAAAATGTTAATTTTCTATTTGAAAAATAGTTTTACTAATTTATAAATGTATATTTTGGAAAAACCTATGATTAAGCTAAAATAAACAAATTATAATACATTTTTCTAATGTTTGGGATACCCAAAAGACTTGTCAAGGTGATTGAGGTATGTGTGACGGAAAGCCATGGTTGGGTACGGGAAGAATGTTCCTTATCAGTTACATCCTAAATGCAAAATGGGTTTAAACAAAGAGATGCACTTTCCCTATTAACTTTTAATCTAGCCTTATAATACGCTTTTAGGGTAATACAAAAGAGTAGGGAAGGGTTGCCATTAAACAGTATAATACAGCTATAAGTAAGAAATGCAGGAATTTAGATTGTGACACATAATAAAATATGTTTTTAATAGAACAATAAAAATACTAAATATTTTATAATTTCTTTGACATAGTAAATGAGTTTAAATATTAATGAACAATTTTAACTAGCAAAATAATAATATATTAAAAATTAGGGAAATAGTAGCGTCTTGAAATTCATGCTTTTACTTTTTCAGGAAGTTGTAGACACCTCTACTGCTTTCAAGGAATGTAAAACTCAGAATATACAAAACTATAATTTTACCAGTTGTTCTCTGTGGGCGTGAAACGTATATTCTTAATTTCACATGACAAAAAACTATTTAATGTGTATCGAAAACAGTGCTTAGGAAGATATTTGGTCCAAAATGGGTGAAGCTGCTGAGTAGTGTAAGAGATAGCATAATGAAAAGTTACATACCCTGTACTCATCACAATACATTGTTAGGATAAACAAGTCTCATAGATTACGTTGGACAGGATAGACAGTGGTAATGGGAGATTATAAAATTTGTTCATTGCTATGAATAAATACCTGGACAGAATTTCTTTTTTTGGCACCACATCTTACTACCCGTTCGGGTTACAAGCATAGGGAGGGGAGTGGAAAACCATTAAACTGCCTGGCAGACCTAATTGTAAAAAAATATGATAATATTTAAGGAAGAAATTAAAAAGACATGTACCACAATCATACAAAATTATTTAACAGGAAGCTTCAACAAGCAAATGTTGGCACAATGAGTAAACGTAAAGAATCATTTAAACTTATTATTTAAATTGAAAAATGACACCAGGACAAGAGATCTGCACATTCTTACAGTTGTCATAGTACATTTGGCAGCTTAAAGACCTCCCAAGTCGAAGGTGGTGGTGTTATCTAATAGCTCATGATTTTAATTGATCAGTCATATAAAGATAACTATTTCCACACGTCTATCACACCCTCCGCCTTAAACTATGAATGAATAGTGACTCTGGACAAAGGACTAATACGGTATGTCTAAGTAGTAGGAACATCTGGCGTACAAAATCAAAGTCCAAGGTTTGGTTTCTGTATCCAGATGTCATTTATTAATATAAATAATATAATATTTATATGCAGCTACAACCGTATCTAATAAATTCATAGTTAGTTAATCCATAATAAAAACATGTTTTTCTGTGGTAATAAAGTCAGAGATTATTGGCGCAGCTTTTTTCCTGCCTTGTTCACCCCTCTCCGTCACCGTAGATTCGGGTTTATTTAATATAAATCTACCATCTCTCATATCAATCCCATCTTGAACATGATGATAGAAACAAAATCACATGCCTTCCTTCATAATGTTTTTATCCGAACAAACAATGGAG
>CABFOV010002376.1:0-82162 GCA_902141375.1 Timema poppense | reverse complement strand
TTTTTTTATCTTGAGGGGCTGAGAATATTTTAAACCCCCCCCCCCCAATATTTCCTAAATAAATTCAAAACTCATGTATAAAACATACATTTGTTACCATCAGTTTAGTAATTTTAAGTACTTTTGAGGACAACATCAAATACGTTTTAGGACATCTAATTTTCAAACATTAACTAGGAGGAAGTAAAATTCATAAAAAAAATTCTAAGGCATCCAACTTTTAAATATCAACTGGGAGGGGAAAAAATTCCTAACATAAATAAATGTTGATATTTTCCCTTCCACCCCGCCACCCCTCCCCTTTCATCATACAAATAAGTTCCCACCAACACTTTTTAAATTATTTTTTTCTCTCAGAAGTTTTAACTTTCATTGATTTACAATTTGGAACTCTCCCAAAATTAAATTATTCCTACGGCCATGAGACTAAGACTGCTACCTTTGAGGCCAAATGAGGTATATATGGAAAACAGAGAAAACCTGTAAAAGCAAATTATTTGGGTGTGACATGAAAAGTCAAGGAGAAATCAGGCTAATTATAAAATGTCATTGAAGTTTTTGATTCTTTTTTTGCAATAATTTGTGAAATACGTAGTAGAGAGCATTAAAAAGTCTGGACTATTAGTTTTATCCGCAAATAATTAGATTTATTGATGATCTTTGTGCAAATAATTTAATAGAAAGCAATGAAAATTATGAGATTATGTATGTTGGTCAATAGCTTTTATTATAAAATACTGGGAAAGTAAATATGCTTTGGCCTGGAAAACCTGGGGAAGTAAAAGAATTTTAAAGTGTAGGCCTTACCAATGCTGTTTGAAAGCGTGTAAAATAAATAAATTTTATCATCAGAAATCAGCTGGGTTTAAAATTGTAATCATCCCAGCTGCTCCCCTGAATGATATATTTCAAAATAAAAGGACACCAGATTGTAGGGTCAATGTTTAATCACTAGATTTAAGTTACCTTACAGTGTTTTAGGGTTTCTGACGAGAGGCTCAGAATAAATTCAAAATGCGATTAAGCCTACAGCAAAAGCCTCGTAGTGGGTTGTTTTGTATACAATTAATAACTTACTTGCAATGTGAATCATCAAGAATTGCGTTTTTATTTAAAACTTTCAAACAAACATTTTTTTCTGTATTTGAGAGGTTTTTCCTCGTTTAAATTATTAATTTGTGGATAACCCTGGCATTAAGTAAGACCCGTTGCACCTACATAAATGTAAGAAATATTTATTTGATTGTGTGCATGAAACACTAACTACAATTTAAAAAAAACTAAAAACATATTCCAGAGGCATCACATTTAAAAAAAATTACTTCTAAATAACCACTCCAAAAAGTTTACAGGAGCATCTAACTTACAAAAATTTGTTAGAGGAAAATTACTTATATAGCATCTACAAGTAATAAATTTTCAAAATATTTCTAGGTGAGGAACATTTTAAAAAGCTTTTAGATAGTTCCAAATTAAAAATAAAATCTTCTGGGTGAGAACCACTCAAATTACTCCTGGAGGAGTATAATTTTGGTAAATTTTTCCAAGTGTGGACAACTCTAAATAACTTCTAAGGGCATCGAAGTTTTAGAATTTTTTTGGAGGAAGGATTCCTATTTCCCCTTCGGCTTGGGAGCCAGGACGTTAAAACACCACAAATACCACTGGATATTATCATTACTTATAAAACAAAAATATAAATGGGCCCTTCGCATCATTTTTAATTGTTGGCCGGAAAAGATTAGCACGTTCTTCTTCTCACAAGCTCCTACTATATTGCTACTATATATTTTGACAAAGAAGAACATACAAAAAAGTACTATCCATAAAAAATAAGCCTCCTTCAAATAGCTTCAAAAGTCATCCAGGGTATAAAATTTTACCCGGTCAGGACCTACGGACTCACACTCAATTGAGCCCCCCCACCCCCACACACACACTTTCAGATATTTTCCGGAGACCCTGGTTAGACCACGCGGCTACCAAAGCGAGTCATTACATTTTTAACTAACAATATATTGAAAGAGTTTAAACGATTTATCTAGTTAATTAATAAAAAAAAACACCCAGATAAATTATACCATTGGAAGCGTAAAGGACTTGCGCTGAACATCTAGACAGTGAAATTTTAAATTCCCTTCTAATTTTACTGTTTAAGGCTCAAACATCTATTATTAATGTATAATGTTTATCAAATTACTAGAAAATTTGTAGGTGACCTGGCGGTCTAGGGGTAAGGTGTCAGACTTCTGTGCTGGCGGCCGGTGTTCAATCCTCGGTCCCGGCACAGATTTATCTGATTACCAAACCCTTCCTTCACCTCTGACAAGACATACTGTGATTGTGGGGAATGTCAGGCCTCCACCGTGGTTCGGATTCCACGTTAAACTGTAGGTCCTTCATTTCATCTCACAATAACCCTACCATTACATATTAGCGTAAGTGCGTATAACCCGAACGGGTAGTAAGACGTGGTGCTAATAATAATAATAATGATAATAATAATAATAATACTAGAAAATGTATTTAAAATTTGATGAAGCCAAGACTTTTAGCATAATGTTATTTTCAATTTGATATAATAAATATTTTATTATTCATGGTACATGAGATAAAAAACTTCGTAAAATTAACCTTTAGTTAAATGGGTGTAATGCGGGTTGTAGGCTCCCCGTCTAATGTAGCTATGTGGCACATTTTTGGTCAAGTGTAAAAGAAGGCGTAGGCATCAATCTCACCATTAAAACCGTATTATTATTACTATTACTGTTTTTAGTATTTTCGATATTAACATTTCCTGTAAATTTGCCCTTGGTCGTGAAGGTATTCATGCCCGGTCCCGGTCCTCTCGTGATCCTAAATTGTTTCCTCTAAATAACTCGTACAAGGTCAGCCATATTGGCCGCTGTATCCATAGCGCAACATTTTAGATTTGTCGAATTCGACTTTGACCACAAAAGCTCAGACAGTTATTTAAACTCTCTTATCATTAATTCCCTCAGTACATGTTCTAGCTCTAATATTTAAATTTGCATTATATTGATTTTAGTTTTTAGTTTTATTAAATGATTTCAATGGTTATTGATTTTCACTTATAATATTTATTAATGTAGTTATTAATATTATTATCTTTTAGTAGCTATTTGTTTGTATGTATCATTATTTAGCTATAATAGTTCATTTTATTTTGTGATTGTGTTTTTATGTAAGGTACTTGTGTACTTTTCAGTACTGGCCTGTCATAAGTCTTGTGACTGTTGGCCAGCACTATAATAAAGGAAATTGAAATTATTACATTACTTCAACCAGAACCATATTATTATTATTATTATTATTATTATTATTAGCACCGCGTCTTACTACCCGTTCGGGTTGTACGCACTTACTCTAATGTGAAATGGTAGAGTGATTGTGAGATGAAATGAAGGACCTATAGTTTAACGTGGAATCCGAACCACGGCGTAGGCCTGGCATTCCCAACATGTCTTGTCAGAGGTGAAGGAAGGGTTTGGTAATCAGACAAATCTGTGCCAGGACCGGGGATTGAATCTCGGCCGCCAGCACAGAAGTCTTACCCCTTAGACCACCAGGTCACCCGAGAACCATAGTAATAATAATAATAATAATAATAATAATTGTTATTAATAATAAGGTAAATAAAAGTGGCTAAATCATTAGAAGCCAAATCTGGTGTTAGAACGTAGGTCCTGCCCCCTAGGTAAGGTTTTTGTGAGAGAAATGTACGCTAGCAATCCCTTTATCACGACAACTAAACATTTCACCCGCACAGACGGGCACGCGGACAAAAGAGTCACTCTCATCTAGTGTGGTTTGCCGGGGACGGTGATATCGGGTATCAAATCACGGCCGGCTGCGGTGAAGTGGTTCCTCATAAGTGGTTTCCTATTATCCCTTCACGCAAATGCGGCTATGCTGCCCTTTAAATAGCAGGGAGAATTTTATTGTAAAAAAAAAAGGTATTTGTCAATACACCTCTCCCTTCTCCTGGGACGCTCAACCGATGTGCACGTGGTCTAAATGTCAAGATCATTTTGTCTGGTTTTCTGATAACGATAAGGTCGGGATTCGAATCTTGGTTGGGTATATTGGGTAGTTTTTTTTCCCCAAAATTGTTTCTTACCCTACCTAAACACAAATTCAGGTACATTATATTTAAATTTAACCTTTCTGATTCCCAATATGGTTATAGCCNCTACCACAACGAGCTCAAATGAGAGTCCTACAATCTTGAGGTCGACCACTTTAACCACACAATCACAATAACAAAAAATATTCCTTTCGTACAAAAATAAAACCCACACAGAAGTGAAGCGCTAGTTACCCGAATATGGTTCTGAGTATAAGCCTGGTAAACATCAAACATGCCTCGCATTTCTTCAGTCGTGGTTTCAGGGTAACGTCGAACGTGTTGTAACATGATATGTTTGTATTATGGTGGTGGCTTTTTAAGCACAGTGGCTAACAATAATAATAACTTTCACTGGCAATAACAGTTTGAAGGTTAAGTTGCGTGTATCGAGGGACATCAGGATACTTACTTTCTCTGGGTCAAGCTTTGCCTACGCACGATGGGTGATCTGTTACGGCTGGTATCCGAAGTTCTGAGATTTCAGGAAGCTATTCAAAATTTTGGGGAATTTTTATTTTTCTCTGGACTATCCGCATATTTTTTTTTTAAATTCCCGCGTCTTACTAACGGTTCATATTATACGCATATATGATAACTCGCTTTTCTCGTTGGGGACGTAGACCCCAAACCCCCAGTGAGTTTTCTTTGCAAGTGGGTATAAGCTAATGTAATTCCAGAATCGTTTTTTGATAGGTCTTACCGTTTAGCCACAAGAGACCTCCAAAGAAAGATCCGCACCGACTTTAAAGTTGCTCCACCATTTTGATTTTTTTTGCTGGTTAAAATAAAATGTTTAACTTTTTGGAATATTCCCGCCGGCTACGAGCTAAAAGCTATAAGTTTGCCAAATGTCAATGTCATCTAGAAGTGGATAAACATTGTCAGTGAGTGAGTCAGCCATGTGGCTTTATTGTAGTATAATAATTACTCTAATGGCACAGGAATGAGGAAGAAAGCATTCCAGAGGTAATCTACCCCTATTTGCATGGTGGGAGAGGGAGGAACCCCCTCCCCTTGTAATAATAGCGATACAACTATGCAATAGAGCAGCTATTTAATCGCATAAGACTAGATTGCCGGTGATGTGTAGGTTGGGGTATGAATTCGGGTTGGGTGTATTGAAAATTGCTTTCTTAAATGGTTTTTCACCCTCCCTGAACACTAATTAGGGTACATTTTTTTTAAAACTATATCTGCCTTATCCTTCCTTAACCACCGCTGGAATGACCGAATTGTCTAAGATGTCACGCCAGACTGACAAGCGTGCGAGAGAGTGAGCGCGTGATTAGCAGATAGCCCTCGATAGTTGTTGACGAGGAGGCAAAGGTTCGAATCTTGGCTCAGTGAACTGAGGGTGGTTTTTGCCAAGAGGTTTATTTTTGGTGGATTTCCCGTCCTCTATCCACGCTAATGGTGATTCTTAGTTGTATGGCCTACTTTGATTATAATATTGAAGTATTTTAACATATCAGTTTTACACACACACATATAGTTTATGGTCTTACCAATTAACTTAGGCCGTTAGTAGCAAGTGTTCCAAACCTATCGATAGTAATAAAATGTCAAATTGAGAAGTTTTCCTAGCGCTCAATGGGCCAACATACAATAATATTGCTTAGCGCCTGTAAACTAGACTGTACCGGGTCGAGCGAGCGCTCTCAATCGCTAGCTCGCTCCAGTCTGCCCACCTCTCATTACAATCAATGTGTTATTTAGTCGCTCGCTCGCCCAGTCTGGCCGTCCCCTTTAGACTAGCCTGCTGAAGATGGGGAGATCGAGGTTCGAATCCCCATAGGGTCTATTGAGGGTGGTTTTCCCTAAATTATTTCCAACCTCTAAAATGTTCTTTACTCATCCTTACACTATTAGAGTAATTATCATATATTAGTATAATCTGAACGGGCAGTAAGACGCAGTGATAAAAAAAAAAGGTGTAAATATGCGAATATCCCAAATGGGTGCATAAAAAAGGTTATTTATTTAAAATATTTTCCATAAAAAATAACATTTTGTTATTGCTATTAAAATTGATCAAACAAGATGGCCTAAGCCATGTACAATAACCTAAATATTTTGTAACTCTTCAATCCTAATTTTGTCATTAGTCAGAAGTTTGCTTATAAAATTCGTTAAAAATTTGAAATTTTTTGAAATGGCCTTTAAAATAATTTAGTTCAAAATGGTTATCTGGGAATGGTTTTTTATGATAAATAATATAAGGTAGTTTTATTTATAAATATATAAATATATTTACATATTAGAATATTTATATATATTATATATTTATGTATAAATATAAATATTTATATTTATAGGCTTGTTTAAAAAACTTATTTTTGAAAGCTTAACTTAGAAAAAAAAAAGTTTGGAACAATTTTTTTAGAATTCATGTAAGAAAAGTGTTTATTTTGACTATCAAGATGTTGGGTTTGTTTTACCAAAGAAAATTAACTTATGTGTAGTTAACTGATTTTTTTTTGATTTTTTGTTTCAAATCCATTACACTTTATGATAAAAGTTGTACGATTGCGTCACACCATTTACATTTGTTGGCGTCAGTTAAACACCAGATACTCATGTCCGAGGTTATGGGGGTAAGTGTACAGCATGCGGTTTAGCTAATTCCATTCATTTTATTCATCAAGAGTGCACACTTCTTCAAATAGAATACAGCAAAATATGACGGAAGATGGAAACGGCATGACCTTCATAATCTGTAAACATTGTTTTCCTTGAATAGAGGAATGTTAACCATAAATTCTTTTCTCTTTGACATTGAAGATAAAATTCATTTATTTGACCTTGCTAAGCAAGATTAACTTTTTTGTGTGTTTTTTATTTGTAATAGCTTGAAAGATTTTGTATTGCGCATTTGATTTCTCTACGACCTTACTCACCCCACCATCTTTTCTCAAAATATATAACAGAAATAAATTAAGATATATTTAGTGAAAGAGGAGCTTAAGTATAAGGAGGATTCAAATACTAATTGACTTGAAGGAAAGAAGAAAATTCATGGAGATGAAGGAGGGGACAGAGGACAGGGCGCATTGACAGTCTTAAGTTTCACTGACAAAAGGAGGACCTGTCGTAAGACAGAACACATAATAATAATAATAATAATCGTAATACGTGTGTCTCTCTCTATACATGTATATATGTAGTTATGTACAGTAGCCCCATGGCTTCTTTGGTGCTGACTTACAGCTCACAGCTGACTTCTGACAGTCAATATTTAGGTACATACCTAAATTTTGACTGTCAGAAGTGACAGCTGCTAAACAAATGTTTTTGCAGATCATATGGTCCGGCGTAGGGATACATAGTTTGGTCTGGTAACTTTTCAAAGCCATCGGCTGTCAGTCAGCACCAAAGAAGCCATGGGGCTACTGTATATTGCCATACATGTTTTGTATGTATTATGTATGCAAATAAGTCGACAGGCATGTATTTTTATGTCTATACTAGTTTCATTGTAAATGTGAACTCAAATCAAACAAAGTTGTGGAAAAATACCTGTGTAATTAAACACCCCTCCCCCAAAAAACAATTTTAACCTGTTAATGTGATTATGAAACAATTGACCAAACAATAAAAAACAGCTACGTAATCCCATGTTATTTATATTTGGACTTCAAGTTAAAATTTCTTTTGTATTTTCTCCTTGGATTTGAAGTTGATAATTATGTCTCCTTGGTGATCATTATAAAAAACAAATGAATAGGCCTGCCATATTCGATTGGATATTATATTATTCAGAGAGAAGAACCGTTTAACACGTGTTTGAAGACGTTAGTCTTACATAAGTGTACACTTTTTTTTAGCCTCAGCGTTTGTCTGGTCTTTAAAGCAATCTTCTGAGGTTTGGCCATCATGTTGATCTGGTTACATTACCTAGATTATATTATGTGATGATGGTGATGATTATGTTGTGCCAGTAAAAGTTTTAAGCCACACTTAAACCTAGTTAACCAGATCATGGCAACCATTAGAACAATTCCCTTTAGGGAAACATATTAAGGTGTGGTATGTATGGTTGTGTCTATATTTTTATGTATGTATGCGTGTCTGAATGTGTGTGTATGTATGCATTTTATATGTCTATAGATAGTATTTTAATAATATAGAAACATACATACTAGGGCTCCTTTAATTATATCAGAAAATACAAAATAATAGCCATGAATTATTAATATTATATTATTATTATTATTATTATTATTATTATTATTATTATTATTATTATTAGCACCACGTCTTACTACCCGTTCGGGTTATCCGCACTTACGCTAATGTGTAATAGTAGGGTTATTGTGAGATGAAATGGAGGACCTACAGTTTAACGTGGGATCCGAACCACGGTGGAGGCCTGGCATTCCACACATTCACAAGTTGTGATTAATACAAGTCTTGTCAGAGGTGAAGGAAGGGTTTGGCAATCAGGATAGCCATGAAAAAGTTTGTGAAATATATTATTTGACATCGTGTGTTTAATATTACACAACACCCGTAGCGGTGGCTACGTGTTACAAGACGTGAGGATCGCAACATGCTAAAATCATAGGTGAAGGGCAGGTAAAAAACCCCAATCTAGTCCGGGTGCATTGGGGGTTGTTTTACAATTTCCTATCTATAATAATGTTAGTGCATTTCGTCTAGACTATCTCCTTCGTCTATACTTCTTAGATAAAGTCATTAATATCTTTTGGTTTTGAATATACTAAACAAAAACCAACCGGCACCTTACCGCAGTCGATAGCGTGCATGTATACTGAACTAAGAATCCCGGGTTCTATTATCAGCGTGGCCGAAAATGTTATCATTGGTAAAATGTGGGTTTATCCTTTCATAGTTATGAATTAACGGTTGGGGATTGGATGTTGTACCTGTTCTAGTCTTAAATTAGATTATAAGACATAAGAAGCTATAACAGGCCTAGCAAGCAGGTAGTGGACAATATATGGCTTGAATAAAAAACTGACCCAGGCCACAGGTTGGAAACCTTAATGAATGTAAACAAAACTACTTTAAATTGAAAGACACAATTAGGTTACAATAACATTACAGTACCATTACAATTAGTTTTTCTTACTAATGTAATCCTTTATAAATTAAAATATATCTTCCAAGTAGGTTATAATCAATCACATGACAAAGAAATTATTTAAAAGGTGCCACAGAAATC
Source organism: Timema poppense (assembly GCA_902141375.1). Classification (NCBI taxonomy): domain Eukaryota; kingdom Metazoa; phylum Arthropoda; class Insecta; order Phasmatodea; family Timematidae; genus Timema; species Timema poppense. The sequence continues at coordinate 72,827 of CABFOV010002376.1, read as the reverse complement.
AATTAAACCAAAACCTTTTAAATAAAAAGAATAACATCATTATACCATCTACTGAGCCATCGGGTTCATTAAAGGAAGTACTTATCTTAATAGCGCAGCGTGTGATAGCAATAATCATCCAATTGTCAACTAGTCACCGCCGTGCTCATAGCATCAAGTTTAGGTTTCCACTTAGGCAAATAATGTGTATACACTCAGCTAATTGGCCAAATAAAGCAGTAAACACTTTTATTTTACCGTTGTTTCTTTAAGTAGTTAGTGCCTAGACTGTTTACACCTGAGACCCTCTAAAAAAAATCCACCACGTCTCACTAACCGTTTGGGTTATAAGCTTACATATTAATTACTCAAAATACCGGCTTCGGTGACCACATGGTCTAACGCCCTACTCTACAGTAAACTAGACTGCCGATGACGGGGAGATTGAGGTTCGCATCTCGTTTGGGTGTAATGCGAGAGCTTTTTCCAAATTGGTATCGTATATGCTTAGGAGAACTTTAGATTCTAAAAACTGGTACCTTAGTGCTTTTGATCATAACAAACATACATACATAAATACATACATACATACATACATAAATTACATAAATACATACGTACATACATACACACAAAATACAATACATACAATGCATACATAAATACATACATATATAAATACATACATACATACAACACATTCATACATACATTACATACATAAATACATTACATATATGCATATATTACATACATACATATACATACATACATACATACAACACATACATATAAATACATACATACATACATACATACATACACCCACACAAATACATACACACACACAAATACATACATAGATACATACAAAATACATACGTAGACACATACATAAATACATACATACATACACTCACAAAAAAATACATACATATATACATACATAATTACGCCATTCCCTTACGGTGTAGGCAAGAAACTGTGAGTATAGCTCACAAAAACAACTTCGTACTTATCCATCATCACTAACTTTCTCCACACTTCCCCATCCTTGCATACTTCCTTCACTTCAATAACATCCATACACCAAGTCATACATGCTCGGTGTATGGATGTTGTTGAAGTGTTACAGTCTAATTTTCATAGGAAGAGCCTTTAAAACTAAAAACAAACCTATTTTTGCTGTCAACATTGAAGACAGTTGACTATATTATTAGTGTTATTTTATAGGTATTGATACTAACTATAAAATATTATATCTACAGGTCAGAGATCACAGGACTTAATAATGCATGAATACGATTAGACCACCTAGCCATGTATTTTATTTAATACACTAGTACACCTATTTTTAGTTCTGATTGAATGAACGTAAGTCAACAAAACCAGTAAACATAATAAATGAACAAAATATAAATACGGATTCACATTGAGAGGGCTGTACGCCGGCTGTGTCGTGTCTTGCTTGCTCTGACTGTTTTGATCAACGCAGTTACTTTTGACATTGTTTTTTCCGCTATTTCCATCCAAATAACTTCTCTATGAGACTATCATTGTATTATTTATGTTGCAAATTATATATTTGTATCAAAATTATTAAGTTTCCTACGGCCATAATTGTGGTACACGATGGTTTTGTTGGAATATTCTCCAGGAATTGTCAGGTTGTAGATAAGAACCTTCGTGAAAGGTCGCCTTTTACGGAACAAGCCGAACTAGGAGAAACAATAGATGGTCGAACATAGGGCGGCCGATAGGGATGTGGTCTCGAAAGAAAAGTATCTATTATTATTAGCACCGCGTCTTACTAGCCGTTCGGGTTATACGCACTTACACTAATGTGTAATGGTAGGGTGATTGTGAGATGAAATGAAGGACCTACAGTTTAACGTGGAATCCGAACCACGGTGGAGGCCTGGCATTCCCCACATTCACAAGTTGTGATTAATACACGTCTTGTCAAAGGTGAAGAAAGGGTTTGGTAATCAGATAAATCTGTGCTGGGACCGAGTATTGAACCCCGGACAGCCAGCACAGAAGTCTGACACCTTACCACTAGACTGCCAGGTTACCAAGAAAAGTATCGATACTGTACTAATTAAAAGCATCGAAAGAAAAGTATCGATAACATTGAGTATCGGTATCAAAATTTTAATCTGGAAAAAGTATTTTTTGTCTAGTATTAATAATCTCTTACCCACTTCGGTGTCCACGTGGTCTAACGCGCTAATCTCATGTTGGACTAGACCACCAAAGAGAGGAAGATCGGGGTTCGATCCCAGTTGGGTGCACTGAGGGTGGTTTTCCCTAAATAGATTTCCACTCTCCCACCACGCAAATGTGGGTGCATTTCATTTCAACTAAGCATTCCTAATCCCTAACCCATCAGTGTTATTAGTACATAGGCGTATAACCTGAACCGGTAGTAAGACGTGGTGTTATAAAAAATTCTCAATTTTTGCATCATCATTGTATTTTCATTTATATGCAAACACTGCTAATTATAATGATTTTTAATACTTTAAAACAAATTTTACAAGATGCTTTTTTGATATTTCACATCTTTTTTTAAAAGTACCGCATCTTACAATCCGTTCGGGTTACACGCTTAAGTACTAATTACGCTAATGGGTTAGAAATTGGGAAGGTTGAATTTAAAGGAAGTGAACCCACATTCCCGTGGAGGGAGAGTGGAAAACCATTTAGGAAAACCCACCCACAGCTCCCCCAACCGAGATTTGAACCTGGATCTCCCCATCATAGGCAGTCTAGCTCAACATGAAACTAGTGCGTAAGATAACTATGCCACAAAGGTGTGTTCCAACTTCTTAAAAAAAACTTTCATAATTTACTTTTGGGAGGTGCTATTTATTTAACTACATTCGTCGTTTATGTACTCTATCAAGATAGACTATTAACTATTGACAAACAATAGAAGAATGAATGGCATGCTCTGCTTAATCTACACATAAACGTTTCTGCTTCGTCTGCTTAGAGCACCTTGAGTAGATCGAGTTTATTGTGATATTACAAAATCTTATTTTGTTTAGTTTGTGATGACCTTGCTCATCGATAAAGGAAGAGGTGATAAGTAGACTGGTCTCCGCTCTTCTGTCAACCAGTCAGGAGGCTGTATTGATAAACAAAGATGGAAGAACAACTATGAATTATGAGAGAGATTGAATGCTAGAGTTCTTCTTGCTTGTCATGCAGAAATATCGGGAAAATAGTATAGAAAGGAAAATATCGATATTAGTAAAGTATCGATTTTTTTTTTTTACATGCTTAACACCCGGATTTCAATTCACACTGACAGGGTCCATGCGCCTACCGTGCTGGACTGTCTGGACCGTGGCCTTGGGACAACACTTTCGAATCGATTCAAGACGACACAGTCAGAGCACGGTCGAAGCACGGTCGGTGCACAGCCTTTCAGTGTGAATCCCTCTTAGGTGACCATCTCCTTCCGACAGGTGGGTCCGACTATGGCGACGTGCGACCGCGCTTGCTTGCATATATTCCATTCACGGTAGGAATTACTCTCTGAAAGGTCTTTTTTCCTACCAATATCCTACTATATAGTAGATTTATGGTAGGGAAAAAGGCCTTTCAGAAGTCAATTCCTACGGTGAATGGAATATACCTACCGATGAAGATAGACAGACAATAAATATTACGAGTGCGCATTTGACTGATTGTAGACGAGCATTACGTCATTTATTATTATTATTATTATTATTATTATTATTATTATTATTATTATTATTAGCAACGCGTCTTACTACCCGTTCGGGTTATACGCACTTACGCTAATGTGTAATGGTAGGGTGATTGTGAGATGAAATGGAGGACCTACAGTTTAACGTGGAATTCGAACCACGGTGGAGGCCTGGCATTCCCCACATTTACAAGATGTCTTGTCAGAGGTGAAGGACGTCATTTATTACACTTGAGAATTAAATGTATAGTGTATGTAGGAAGGACCGAACCAGTTGTATCAGATCTCGAAGGTCAATTTAAATAAAATCAATCTCGCCAAAACCAAACCAGTATTTTAGTTATTTCATGGACGAAACGAGTATCCACTGAAGGTCACATACTCTTTGGTTGATGTCTCAAAAACCAGTATTTATTTTCATAAACTTCCTAGACGAAACTAAACCTGATTTCATTTCAAATATTGGAGGACGTTTACAAGAGGTTTGGGATCTAGAGAAACCACAAACAGGTACAATCAAGATTACTCTCGCAAAGGTGCAATTATGTTTTACTAACAAACTGGAATATTTTTACTACAACCTGATGCTTTTTTTTCACTATACGAAACTTCCCCCATACTTAATAGGAAAATTCCGTAGTTTCAAGGCAATCATCCTGACAAAATATAATTTGTTTTGTTTGGTTACGGAGCACCTCCGTCATCATCTCATTTTGTTTTTCTCACCTTGAAAAATCAAAACTGGTGGTTCACTTTTTACAAAGAAAGTTCCGAAAAACAACAACCTATCAATACAACATATTTTGGCCTATTCTAATTCCCGATTTATGTGGATTATTTTTAAAATGTACATAGCGTTTCGGCCGGAGCGGTTTACCGGGACCTGTTCGGAGGGAATATGTCAATCGATACATGCTTATCTCGGTAAACGGGCAAAATGTACACATCCATGTAAGGTTCGTCCAGCAGTGGTGCAGGTTGATCATAAAATAAAACTAAAAAAGTTGTTTGCACCCTTGAAAACACTGGTTTGCTTCAAGATTCAGTGACGAGAAGGAGATGACATGCACACCACTTCCATGCAGATCGTGAGTCGAATGGTAGCATTTTAAAATTTTACAACATACGAAAGTAGGAAACGAAATTTGTCGGATATTTTCGAATGTCTATTGATTCCTTTGATTAGCAGTTAAAAGCCGTGTGCCCTTAGATTACCAAGCAGAAAACTTTATGGAGGAGGCCAATATATGCAGATGAAAGATTGGCAATAACACCTAGGTAAAATGTTTTGTTTTTTTTACCATATGGTACGTAATGGTATAAAAATCACTAAGCGATGTTGCTGTTATTTCATATCAATCTGATAATCCGATTGTACTGAGTCGTCAGAATGGAGAAGCAGGAGATGATAGGGGCGTAGTTGTAGGAGCGTGGCAGTGAGGTGGAAATTGTAACTGATGGGTCATGTTAGGATATGAGTTTTCGGAAAATCATTGCTGGGTTTACAGGAAGGCTCAGGGGGACATAGCCAAAGGCGGCAAAATCAGAGGAGCGCCAAATTTTGTAAAAAAAAACAACTATTGATATTGAAAAAGTTATCCATCTTCTTTTCTAAGCTCGGTGCAGACTAGAGGAACTTTCGTGAAGTGGAAGTCGCGCGGCTTCTTCCACAGGGTTAGACAAAGTACCTTAATTTAAGGTCCAATAGCTTGGTACATATGAGCGGAGTATTTTTGGCGCGGAAATATTTCCTTGAGTCCTCCGCTGCTCCCCGTCGGAAAGTATTCGGCAGGAATTCCTCTCGGGGGGCTCCCATCGCATGTTAGTTAATTCGACGGGGGCCGGTCCCCACGTGCGGAATCCCAGTGGAGACGGTGTTGCAGCTACACCTACAGTACATTTAATATTTATTTTTATCTTTTGCACAGTAATTCACTTTTACATTTGCTTATTACACTTTTTGACATTACAATGGACGTTGAAAATATTGATATGGACGTTTTCCGACTAGAAATCGAGAAGAGACCATGACTGGGGGACTTGACCGTATACGAGTACAAAGATGTTGTATTTTGTTTAATGATTTTTAGAAGCAGCCAGAATCAGAAAGATTATTATTATTATTAGCACCGCGTCTTACTACCCGTTCGGGTTATACGCACTTACGCTAATGTGTAATGGTAGGGTGATTGTGAAATGAAATGGAGGACCTACAGTTTAACGTGGAATCCGAACCATGGTGGAGACCTGGCATACCTCACATTCACAAGATGTCTTGTCAGAGGTGAAGGAAGGGTTTGGTAATCAGATAAATCTTTGCCGGGAGCGAGGATTGAACCCCGGCCACCAGCATAGAAGTCTGACACCTTAACCCCTAGACCGCCAGGTCCCCTACAAATCAGAAAGAAACACTATCAAAAAGTTACCTTCTACTATTAATTACTACTATTAATTAATTAATTAATTCTACTATTAATTAATTGTAATCTTAATGAAGGTACAAATAAATAAATGTTACGGAACTCCGCACGGACTTTCTCGCTCTATTGTTTAAAAATGGAGATGTTTACTCGAAACTCGTAATATATGTGAAACGAAATAATATATACTAGAAAAACCAAGCATATATTGCACAATATTAGTGTAAAACATTTTTTGAGTCATGGTTTAAAATTTTATAATTTTATTTTTAAAGAATTAATGTCCTCATTTGTATGTTCGTACCGATAAAAAAAGATCAATGTTGGGTCCACAAGGGTCGACGCTTCGTATTAAAATTTCAACTTCTGGTTAACATTTTCGACATTTTATTAGGTGTTGCTCATCTTCATGCCATCGCATTGCTATTGAATTCCTTATTTATACATTTCGACAATAAAAAATGTAAATATTGACTATTCAGTCTAAAATGGAGATACATTTCCTTAATTAATTCTGCCTGTTTAGGTATGAAGTAATTGTTGGTTAGGGATGAATAGGTTTCAATTTAGAGGAGGTGTATCAGCATTCGCGTGAAGAGAGAGAGAGTGGGAAAATATTTAGGAAATATCCCCCGATTATGATTGAGCCATGATCTCCCAGTCATTGGCAGACTAGTCTATTGCGATAGTGACGCCTTAGACCATGTGGCCACCAAAGTAGAATATTACTAGTCCTTCATGTCTAAAAATAACTAAACGATTAAAATAACATGACTTACCAAATCTTTAAAAATTACGTAAGCTAGAGAGGTGGGAGGGGGCTTACGAAAATTCTTCCAATCACCCACATGAGGGAGGGAGGAAGGATCTAATAATAATAATATTTAGCACCGCGTCTTACTACCCGTTCGGGTTATGCACTTTTAAGTACTAATTACGCTAATGGATTAGGAATTGGGAAGGTTGTATTAGAGGAAGTGAACCCGAATTTGCGTGGAGGGAGAGTGGAAAACCATTTAGGAAAAGCCACCCCCAGTTCACCCGACCGAGATTCGAACCTCGATCTCCCCGTCCTCAGCTGTCGAACTCAACACGACAAGCGCGCTAGCCAACTACGCCACCGAGGCGGGTGAGGGAGGATCTAAAATCATGTAACAAAGCCTTACGTAATTTAAGGATGGCTCCTTTGCAATAAAAACTATGGGCCATAGATACAAGGCCTAACAGCTGGATCATGTTATTGAGCAGAGTAGAAACAAACTCAGGTCATTGCTTTATAAATCACCTTTTTAAGAAAATCTTGAACTATTTTTTTTCAAATGAATATCTGGGGAGGGTAGTGATAAATAATACTGTATACTTATTTATCAGAGAAAAAATTATTTAAGGTAAAATTAGAGATAGCTCATTTTTTAAGATTTTGTCACTAGCTATAATAACTTATACGAGAGAGTATGTAGCTTACAATTTTGTCGTACCATTTATTTGCGTTTATTAGTGGGCAGGTAAAATAAAAAATAACTCAAATTTAATGTGCTAAATTTAGCCACTGTGCTTTGATTAGTTTTTAAATTTTAAAGGCCAAAGAGGCAATAAAATATTTAAAAAGCCGTTTCATTTCGAAGACTAGAACAATTTTGACTATAAATATATATGTTATTTTTATTACTGATATCACCGCGTCAAACTACCAGTTCATGTTATACGCATATATGATAATCTAATTGGGAAGTAATGAGGAAAGAAGCATTTGAGAGGTTATCTACCAGCATTTTTATGTAAGGAGATGGGAAAACAATTTAGGAAAAACCACCCTCAATAGACCCGACCAGGATTTGAACCTCAAGCACTCCGTTATAAGCAGGCCAATTTAACACTGGAGTGACGCCTTAGATCACTCGGCCACTGAAGTGGGTATCTGTTATTTAATACGGTGTTACAGTTTTAAACATTTATAGGATTTACACAATTTTCCAAAAATAAATGTTTTTGAGAATAATTTTTCATCCTATTGGTAGATTTTAACTTTAGTAATATCCCCCATGGTGTCAGCCTGCAAGCAGGCTATACTAATTGAGAGGCTGCCGTATGTTGGCGAAGATAGTACTAACATTTTAGGGTTGAGGGTGCCATGTGGTCATCACAACGAGCCCTCCAGCCTTCTATCTCAGTTTTCTAGACTGAAGCGCTACTTATTCATTCAAGTAGCTCCTCATTTGTCCTCACGAGGTTGATTTTGGTTCCGTTTCGGACCCACTGCTTCGCAGGCAGAATTGGAAGCATTGGGGATCGAACCCGGGACTTCGGGATTTGAAGCTATTAAATTTGACCATTATACCACAGAGGCGGTCGAGTATCAACTACTTACTCACTTTGTGGCATAAGGAACATAAAAGTTCATTCACTTTAATGGTTATAAATATATTTTACTTATCATCGACTCCATGTGGTGGTCAAGATTGCTAAAGCGCTATGACTGAGCAGTGAAGGCGTAAATTAATCAGCTCTAGTAACTTTACTAGTTCGATTCCCTGTAAGGTTGAAATTACTTAGTACTAGCGTGATACGAACTGGGCCAAGGAACAAGAGATTTTGAACATACTATAAGTGCGTTACAGAGTGTTAGTAACATTTGCCTTCAGCTAAGAGCTTTTTTTTTTTTAAAAAAAAGTACTTGACACACCAGAATAATCGCTACATTATTATATATAAATATTTATTTGTATCTTAATTTTGATATTATTTCTACAGTAAATAAAATAGTATCGATACTCATCCGCTGTACTTAAGTTAGAAGATACAGATAGCCTAAACACCAGTAATATGCATACCATTAAAAAAACCTACCCTTTATGACAAACAGTTAAATAATAAATTTTATTTTTGAGTTTTTTAGTGCGCCCTTTCTTCCATCGACCCATGTTTCACAAACTTGTTATTCACAAGGATATAAAATAATATTGTGTAAATACTTTTCCACCTCAAAATTTATACAATCCATTTGTGATGCTCATATTGAGCGTAGGAAGCGTGTTCGAATAACAACCATGAGGTCACAAGAGAAACATAGTTTTTTATTTCAGTTAGTTAAATTACAATAATAGAGTTGATACAATAGTACATTAAAGGCTTGATGAGCCTACGCTTAGTCTGGCAAATTATTGGCCAAGCCACTATGACTTACAAAATATTAACCGCCCCGAAGGGGGAACGTTATAGTGAATGTTTGATGTCTAGATCCACATTTACCGCCCAAGGGCGCGCTTACATCCATAAACACAAGATGGCTGACATATTTAGTTTTAAGAGCACATAGCATTAACTGAAGTATAAATTAAATATATAAGAAAAAGTGCTCATAAAATTTAGCTTTACATTCCTATAAATATATACATGATTTAGCGGCCGAATATTTTAAACTGAGGTCCCAACAATGGCCGTTGAGTGCTAATCCTAAGTAACGAAGCTTAACCTAACATAATAAATAAGTCTTAGATGTGTACAATAAGTTCCGCAAACTCCCGTTGCGCTCATGATAACCTAATCTAACAATCCCATATTTAAAGCCAAAGAGAATTTTGAATAATATCCCCAAATATTAGTTATAAACCAGCGCCCTCACCTGGTAAGAGCCAGTGATACAATGAGTCCCATACAAAATGACACCTGCCGTTATATAGCATAAACAGGTCTTAGAAGTTCTCAGTAGAGGGGGAGAGGAAGGGAAACACATAGAACAAAAATAAGGGTGAAGAGTAGCGCTCTGGGCGTATCGCGGACATCCCAGTAATTACTAGGCCAAACTCGAACATCCCAGAAGCGGATGTTCGCGAAGTCATGTTGGCAACTAGATTGTTAGGAGCTGGGCGAGGCGCTGATTTGGTTCGCGTCTCAGTCAGTCTTCTTTATCCAAGCCACGGGAGTGGATGTGTTGTTTCGTGCATGTGTGTCCCATTCGACGGGGAGAGGTCTCGATCAGACTTGGTGAGACTTGGTGAGAGTTGGTGAGCCATATTACCGGGTTGTTGTTTTTAGATATTTGTTGTTTGGAACATCGTTACACATTGGATCTTTTTCGAAAGCAAAAAAAGTCACATTTTGTTAATTATATAAAAAGTAATCACCGTGGGTACTTATTGTTCAGGATTCGATACATTTCTTCTGAAACGAGCGCACAAACTGCGAGAATGCAACAGATTCAAATTAAAAGTAATCATATTTAACAAGCTAATAAAATAAAATTAGCATGTTCACACTTTGACTACAAAAAACTTCGTTCATTAATTTTTTGAAAAATAACTTATTCCAAAATTCAATGAGAGTCAAATCCTAGACCGTAAAATAAATATAGTAGAAACAAATATACTGAGAACGTCTCCAAATTACATTTAGACCCTATTTTATTTAAAATAACTATGTTTGATATGAGCAGGAATGTTTATTTTTATTTATTATAATAGTGGATTGAAAATTCAGTGTATAGTAGTTTTCTTATATTCTGAATATTAACACTTATTATTACAACGTGCAATGTTCAAGAATGAGAAAACCGTGAAAGAATGTAGGGTACGAGTGAAGAATTGTACATGTTTTACTGCCTCGGGTAAATAAGGGCTAGTGTCATAAAACTTTGTATATTCCATTCACGGTAGGAATTACTCTCTGAAAGGTCTTTTTTCCTGCCAATATCCTACTACTATATAGTATATTTATGGTAAGGAAAAAGGCCTTTCAGAAGTCAATTCCTACGGTGAATGGAATATATATAGAGAAGCGCGTGGTTTTTTTCTTTGAAAATAATGTATCACTAGAGTAATACTCTCATTGAAGTCAGTAGGGACTAACTATCTTTATTCACATAGCAGTTAAAACTTTGTGAGTATTTTAGTTACTTAATATATTAGGATGTTTATATTTACAGTAGCCCCATGGCTTCTTTGGTGCTAACTGAAAGCTCACAGCTGACTTCTGACAGTCAACATTTAAGTATAGTCAACATTTAAGTATATATCTAAATTTTGACTGTCAGAAGTGACAGCTGCTAAACACATGTTTTTGCAGATCATATGGTTCGTCGTAGGGATACATAATTTGGTCTGGTATCAAAGCTGTCAGCTGTCAGTCAGCACCAAAAAAGTCATGGGGCTACTGTAATTATTTTCCCAATGCACATGATATTAATGTTTTCTTGACTCAAGAAGGTCACAGAGATTAGCTTCGCCCTCAATTGCCGCCTGGATTCCGATATAGCAGGTTAGCCAACGCTTGCAAAACGATACTAGCTTGTAAATGGGTTAAGATCATACTAACGGCACCTATTATCAACTAAGATAACTATTTGTAGAAGGAAAAGTAGTATTTAAAACTATGTATTTTTACTAGAGTGTCGACTTGGGAGTCGTTATAGTTCAATATCGTCGTTATTTTTGAAGCTAACCCAAATTTAAAAATACGTTTAAAACAAAAAGGAATTATTCATTAAATAATATATTATAAAGAAACACTCTAGCTTAATTGTACATGAAAATAAATACATCTATTAATAATTTTTGTTTTCCCATTTAAAATGCATTCAAATGAAAACATTTTAATGAAAATATTTCGATAACTATTTTAGCATGGTTTGAAAATTCCATAAGAATTATGAAAGATGCTCAGATATGTTACTAAAATAAATAAAAAAACAACAATGTTGAATTATTAAGTTTTTTTTAATACATTTTTGTTGTTGTTTAGAACCCTGCATTTATGGGTAGGCTCAGCCTTGAATAAAATATCATGTATGACTCAGTGAATAGATGCGGTTGAAGCGAAGGGAATATACGAGTATAAGGAAAAGAGTGTGGAGAAAGTTAATGAGGATGAAGTTGAAGTTTTTTTTAGCTATGTGCACAATTTCTTGTCTACCCCGGTGGGATTACGTATGCATGTATGTATGTGTGTATACAGTATGTCTGTATGTATGTGTGTATACAGTATGTATGTGTATGTGTGTATGTATGTTATGTATGTATATATGTATGTATGTATGTATGTATATATGTATGTATATATGTATGTATGTATGTATGTATGTATGTGTGTATACAGTATGTATGTATGTGTATGTGTGTATGTATGTGTATGTGTGTATGTATGTATGTATGTATATATGTATGTATCTATGTATGTATGTATATATATATGTTTGTATGTATGTATGTATGTGTATGTGTTGTATGTATGTATGTATGTATGTATGTATGTATGTATGTATATATGTATGTATGTATGTATGTATGTATGTATGTATGTCTTTATGTATGTTTGTATGTATGTATGTGTGTATACAGTATGTATGTGTGTATGTATGTATGTCTGTATGTATGTATGTATGTGTGTATGTTTGTATGTATGTATGTATGTTTGTATGTATATATACAGTATGTATGTATGTTTGTTTGTATGTATATATACAGTATGTATGTATGTTTGTATGTATGTATGTATGTGTGTATACAGTATGTATGTGTGTATGTATGTATGTGTGTATGTGTTTTTTAATGCATACAGGTGCACAATTTTTTCGTTATTTGTCATTGAAATTATTTTAATCGTTACTTTTAATTTACTTTTTGCTAAAGCATCCGCGGGACGGACAAATCCATTCCACGGGCTGTATTTTGGGGACGCCTGCCTTATGCATCACTCTCGCCAAATAGGGACTGCCTATGATGGGGAAATTGTGGTTCGAATCCTGATAGGATATACTAATGGTGGTTTTCATAAATTATTTTCGGCTCTTACTTCACGAAAGTGCATGTACACTTCCTCTAAATTCAACCTTCCTCATCTCTAACACATTAGCGTAATTTATATATAACCTACTACGTATATCCCGAACGGAACGCGGGTTGTTGGAAAGGAAAGTTAAATACTTTCAAAGCTTATAGCAAATAAAGTTTGTATTAAAAAAAATCCTACTATACAGGTTCTATCCTAAAGACCGAGCATTGAACCTTACTATAGTAGCCCCATGGCTTCTTTGGTGCTGACAGCTCACAGCTGACTGCTAAAAGCTTTGAAAAGCTACCAAACCAAATTATGTATCCTTACGCTGAACCATATGCTCTGCAAAAACATGTGTTTAGCAGCTGTCACATCTGACGGTCAAACTTTAGCTATTATACCTAAATGTTGACTGTCAGAAGTCAGTGGTGAACTGTCAGTCAGCACCAAAGAAGCCATGGGGCTACTGTAACTGCGCTGGGAACGGTTCCCGCGGTGTGAACACATGTATAGAATACTGCGTGTTTTTGGATTCCTTCTAGATCGGACTGTGACCTTGCGGGTGTTACCCCAGTCCTTGAAGTGTACATGAACGGATCGTAATCGTTTAGAGAAGTCTCGAGACCTGTTTTCTAAATGTGTGGAAGTTTCATGAGGTCGATGAAAAACCCTCCATTTACAAGCCTATATTCAGCAAGAAAACAAGTCCAAGTTTTTAAGAGTGGAATTCCCCCGAAATTGTCCATTGATCAAACAACAGCTTGGATTAATTTTTTGTTTACTAATACTCTTTGATGCCAATAATGACTATAACTAATTTAGACACTCTAATCTAAGGTGATCAAATATTATTTTTAAGTTGGGGATGTAGGAAACGCGAGAAAAGGTCCGTGTTTTTACAGTTTTTAAAGAAAATATATTTTTTTTGCAAAAAAAAATGCTTCAGTACATTAGAGTTTAATTTTCGTCACATGTTATATCAACAGTTAATGAATATCTTTCATGAAAATAGCAGCATTAGATGACAAACTTAAATTAGTATAAAAAGTTTTCATTAAATTCCAGGACACCCTTGACAAATATATTTAAAAAAATACGCATTTAATTAAACTAATGGGGAAGGGACGAGGAAAGCGGTATTGCAGAGGAAATGTACTAGCATTTACGTGAAGAGAGCTTAGGAAACTACTAAAGAAAAACACCTTCAATACACTCTAACAAGATTAAACTTGTTCCTGATGGTGATGGAGGGCGACAAGGGTTAAAGCCCCAGTGCCTCCACAAACTATTGCAGTAAAAAAAAAAATCTTTTTTGGATTTATAGATTAAAATCATAGTTAAATCTTTAAAATAGAATATACTTAGTGACTTATATCAAATTTTATTTAGTTATGACAAAATATTACTTGCTAATGGTAAACCTACGTGCGGCAAACAAATATTTCAAGCTGTGAGTTTCAGAATCTAAACAACACCCCTAGATCATAGCGAATCTGGTGGCTACATGTGGAGTTATAAATCTAATCTATTGTGATGGCATTTCCTTATTTAAATTATATATTTAACATTGAACGTTTAATAGTTAATTTTGAAAAGAAAAAATAATAATGTAAAAAAGTTGAAAAGAAAAATATATGTTTAGTGCTGGGGTCTCCAATTTTTTTACATCCCCGGGGCCTCCACAGATATAAATCCGGCCAACCCTTCATAGGCTTATCCTCTCTGTCCCATCTCGTATGTGAACTACAAATATAATTATTCAAAAACAGAAGTAAAGACAAAAAAAAGAAGAAGCACGAAACACAAATTTGTTGTCGACACTTTTATTTTTCCAAATTGTGTGTAAGCTTATTTTTTATTTTTTTATTTAGCTATTAATGTTTTCGAAATTGGGTCATTTATTTAAATGATAGTAAAAATCGAATGTAAAGATGTTTAAAATTAAATATTTTGCTAAGGGAATGTGATACTTTTTTCAAAATTTGAAATACTGTTTTTTTTTGTAAGTATAATCATATAACATTTACAAAAGTCTTTATCATGCAGCGGCTTCAAAACCAAAGTGATGAGTGGATGAAAAGTAAAATTAAACAGTTTAAAATTAATAAAGTTCCAATAACTATGTGAATTCCATGAAATCCGATGGCTATAAAAAATAAAAGATGACCCCGCATTGGTGAGACCGTAGACTAAACATCAAGCTCATGGGCATCCATCAACTCGCTACAGGTCTATCGCTTACATCCCACTTTTTATCTATCAACTCGCCACATGCTGTTACCAGTCACATTATTATCATCGACTCGTCACGCGTCTCCATAGTCATGGCACCCGTGTGCGTCATGCCATCGCAAAGATATAGCACGACAAGTGGCGGCTCGTGTATAGGCACTGCGAAACTGCAGCACCCCCTATTTCCACTTGATATTATCGATAACATTTAATATATTGAGTCCTTTTTTCTTTCATTCATTCTTTATTTTTGTAGTACAATATATATCCCTTAAGCTTAATGTCAGTACTTCAATAGCCATCTCCCAGTTTATAAAAAGTATACATAAAATCTTTGTATGGAACTGTGCGCTTCACAGTGCCAGCGGCGTGGTGTTTGACTGTTGTGCGCATGCGCACATAGGAAGGGAGTGGGGAGGAAGGCGGGACTGCCAGGTAGAGAGAGCACTGTTGATCTCGCAGTGCCGGCCCTGGCGTTATGGTGGAAGGAAGTGTTGTTTTTTTTACTCAGCTTGTGCTGTGTTTAAAAACCGTGTGTACCATATTCTTGAATGTGATAAAGTGTAGAAGAGTGTAGAATTAGATTATTATTCTGCTTCCAGCTATTCTATTCGATTAATGCGCTTGCAGTACTTTCAATGGAGAAAAATTTCCTCAATTGTCATCCAGAGATCAAGGAAAAAATTATTGAACTTTTTGCACACATTAAAACAAGAAGAATGGATTTCATTTTTAAATGAATAGATCAAGCTTGAACTGTAAAAATTTAAATTAAAGTAAGTAAAAGATGGGTTTTTTTGTTAAGATTTTATCAAGTTCCTGAATAAATTTTCTTTTTATATATGGTTTTTTCCTTTTACACAATTTTAAAACAAAGGCTAAACATTTTCTGGAGCAGCACCCCCACTAATTTTAGCCACGAGCCACCACTGAGCGCGACTGTTGTGGAACAAGCTAACCTAACCTAAACTAACCTAGAATCCGATACGGACCTATTCGAGCTTTCAGACAACGTCTTATACAATTATGTTAACGATGATAGGAATTTCCTACCTGAAATATGGCCGAGTAACGAATAATAGCGTCCCTGTACGAGGTGCTGAAAGAAATCGATACTTATTTACGTATAAATAGATCACGTTCTCATTTGTATTAGCCTACCGCAATACCTTTGTCTTCCTCAAAAATGAAGTGGGGCGAGCTGATGCGATTTCTAAGATAGTCGAGTGTTGCCAGTCGATAGTTGTTGCAAGTCGATGATTGACGAAGCTCATCTAATCTAGTTTACCAGTGACGAGAGACAGGGCTGGAATCCCGGCTAGGTATTTGGAGTGTTTTTTTTTCTTAATGGTTCTTCCTCTATGTATGCACAGATGTGGTTACATTTTCTCATCTTTACCTTATAGAACTGATAAAATGTGGATAGTCCGGACAGTTAGTAAGACGTGGTTTAAAAAGAACACGGTATTTTTGTTGTTAATTCTACACATTACTGTCCCTCGTTTTAGGGTAATTATATCAACATGCTTGTTTATTTGTAATGTTTTTCTGTTACTTCTTCTTCTTGGGTCAAAGAGATATGTTTGATATGATTTTCTCTCCATCAGAAGTTGGGTACGCACTAAGCCCTTCGGCTGGTTAGTACTGCCTGCACCATCTGGTAGAAGGAAGTCCCATGTACTAAAGAAGTTCGGGCAATGTGGTGGTTATACGTTGCCTACCATACTGAATTCTATGAACAAGCGTGAAAGGGCCTACCAATTTTACTGGAAAGGTAGTTTCACATACCATCCAGGGTTCTTTTATATGCCACAATCGACATGGGACCGAAGGCTTTATTTCCCCTCCGAAGGAAGTTGTGTTACGGATTTTTATCGCTCAAGAAAATCCTTCAACCTCAGCTGGGTTTGAACCCACGAACATCGGGTCATGAGGCGAGCTCTTTACCCCAAGACCACCGCGGTCAACTTATGTTATTTTTACACATATAAATAATATTTTGGTCAAATAGTATTTGGTCTCAAAAGCTAGAAATCCCACAGTAATACTCAATAAATTATGTTATCTTCCTCTGCCTTTCCCCCTCCCCACTCAAAAAAGTGAATACTGTTCCCATCAAACTGACCAAATCAATTAAGTATATTTTTCATACTATTTATAAAATGTAGGATTGAACAAAAAATCATTTGTTTTTACCATTTTCCTTGTGGTGGAGGAACGCTTGTTCAAGTAAATATTTTTGCATTTTTTATATAATTTTTTTCTTGGAAGTTAATAAAATACTGCTTCAGTAGATGCGTTAGTTTTAAACAACTATGATAAAAACTCTAATAGAATAGGGATGAGGAAGAAAGAAATGTAGTAAAAAAACCACCCTCAGAATACCCGACCGAGATTCAAACCCCAACCTCCCCGTCATCAGCAGGCCAGTCTAATACGAGAGTGACGCCTTAAACCATTCGGCCACTGAATTTAGTAAAAGAAAACGGTTGATATTACTACGTGTAGAAAATTAAACGCATCCAGTGAAGTTTTGGCCAAAAATGTACTATAAAAAACTGTAAAAATATTAACCTTAATAATTCGCGTTTCTTTCCATCCACCTTAATCAAGACCAGAACGCATGCGCGTAGTCTGATTGAAGTAAATAATACGAAGATACTATAATGGTCCAGGTTATGTTATTATTATTTAACACCGCGTCTTACTACCCGTTTGGTTTATACGCTTTAAGTACTAATTACGCTAATTGATTTTGAATTGGAAAGGTTGAATTAGAGGAAGTGAACCCGCATTTGTGTGGAGGGAGGGTGGAAAACCATTTTAGGAAAAACCACCCCAGTTCACCCGACCGAGACTCGAACCTCGATCTCCCCGTCCTCGACGGTCGAACTCAACACGACTAGCGCGTTAGCCAACTACGCCACCGAGGCGGGTCGAGTTATGTTGTTGAAATGAAAGTGTTCTCCTCTTGGAAACTAAAATTGAGATGTTCTTCTCGCTTCAGCGCTGGGTTGTAAAAAACAAACCAAAAACACCATGGTGAGCGCCCACACTCGAGTTATACCGATTGAGCGGCCACCACCGTTAGCGATGATGGTGCCAATATTTGCGGATTGAGGGTGTCATAGGGTCAGCAAGACGAACCCTCCAGTCATTAATCTCAGTTTTCTACACCGAAGACGCTACCTATTTATTCAAGTAGCTCCTCATTTTGTCCTCACGAGGCTGAGATGAGCCCGTTCCAGACCCACTGCTTCACAGATAAATTCTTGAAACGAAGGGAATTGAGCTCGGTACCTCTGGATTTGTAGCCAGGGACTCTAACCACTAGACCACATACGATAATAAACACTTATCAAAGATCGCCACATGCTACGGAACCAACAGGATTGACCGCAAGGATAGTGTGCCTGACTTTAAGGTGCCGAACCAGAGCGGACCATTTAGATATTCATTCCCTATAAAAATTGGTGTATATTACGGTATTTAACGTGCACTTTCTAAACTGATTGATTAGTATATAAACACACGACTAATAAACTGACTTATAACAGAGAGAACATACAGTTGCATGCCATTAATTCATCACTGTTTGAGAGAAACCCACATTTCTCCAATTATACATTTATGATGGCAGATATCGAACCCGAGACCCTTAGCTCAGAAGAAAGACATGCTACAGACTGAGCTAAGGTGTCGAACTTTCGGACAACATAACTGAAATGTTTCAACATTAATAATATCGGCTACTATCTCGACAACCTAATTATACAGCAAGGTCTATCAAGCAAAATATATCACATTGAGATAAATCAGTGAATGTTGCGTGCCAATAAAATAATCTCGCGTGACACAGGTTCGCCAACCCTACCCTAGACTTTTGGCAACCACCCTAGACACGGAGGAAGAGCACGATTAGAAATGTCTTTTTTGGGAGATTAAAAAAAGAAATTCCTTTGATTTGTTGTTGAAAATTTTCCAAAATATTTAAAGGGGGGAGAGGAGAGAGTTTATTATTATTATTATTATTATTATTATTATTATTATTATTATTGATTAATAAATGCGATATCATATTATACAAATTACAGACTATTAAAATTTATATATTAACTTCAAGTTTAGAGATATTCATTATTATTACTATTCGAGAAGCATTACAGAAAATCTTGCTGATGCGCCTCTTAATGTGTAAATAGCATATTTTTAGCTGAAGGCGTAAAATTGTATATAAACAAGTTAAAGATATATAAATTACATAACTAGTGATAAGTTGTTTCATAAAATATGCTGTTTACTATATAAATAAAGTAGTATGATACAATGAGTGTAGGGACGAATGCAATCGGGATTCCCCAAGTTTTAAAGTTTAACACTTCAATTTAATCTATCCTAAGGTTGTTAACACCAGCGATAATTATTATCAAACTAGTTGCAATAAAGGATTCCAATTCTCTTCTCACGCTCACGTAACGACTACAGCGCTTGGTGGTTGAATACAAAAGTGTCAGTGACGTCAATATTCCCCGATATTCTGTAGACCCGATATGTTAATGTTTAATCTTATGATCAAAGACTTTACGAATACATTATCTTTCCCTGGGAATTCAATCACCTGATATTTTTACCGAATAAAAAAAAAAGGTCAAACATTATTCCGGTTTCCCCTGCGCGATAGACCCCACGTAAAAAAAAACCGTTGGAAATAACCAAATACCGCCGGGGCCTTGAAGATGGAACAAATGAAGAAGACCGCTTTGTGTCTGCTGGTCGGATTGCGTAACTAAGAGCAAGCAAGACCATGGACGTCTGGAACTTTCTCCAGTGATCCTTGGGATTCCTCGGAATATATCTCCTTCGACATCACCCACCCACACCCCTTCCGAACACTTTCTCTCCTTTTAGCTCTCCACCCCTCCGTCAGACAGACGAGAACACTTGGGAACTTCAATTGTACACACTGTTCACAGTGTAAGATAGCGGTGTGACCTTGAATGGTTACACCGGTGTTTCTCAAACTTTGTACCGTGAACCCTTCAATGGTGTGCCGTCAAATTTGTATCCATATGTAAAAATTATAGGCCTATAGCTGCAAACTAAGTTTTCAAATGTATTATTATTATTATTATTATTATTATTATTATTAGCAACGCGTCTTACTACCCGTTCGGGTTATACGCACTTACGCTAATGTGTAATGGTAGGGTGATTGTGAGATGAAATGGAGGACCTACAGTTTAACGTGGAATCCGAACCACGGTGGAGGCCTGGCATTCCCCACATTCACAAGATGTCTTGTCAGAGGTGAAGGAAGGGTTTGGTAATCAGATAAATCTGTGCCGGGACCGAGGATTGAACCCCGCGCCCCAGCATAGAAGTCCAAACCTTACCCCTAGACCACCAGGTCACCCTTATCAAATGTAAAAAATTGGGGGAAACTTAGCGAGATCAAACATAAAATGAGTGTCACCTTATCGTTAATACGCCCTAATATTACCGGAAAAACTAAAAAATAACAAAATTAAGTTTCACATTAAAATACCAATTTATTTATTAATAATTATAGTTTGATATATAAGAATATCTTATAGTTTAATTATGTAAAATTTTTAGTAACATAAAATCTTGAATTTCTTGGCTAAATTGTATTAATAAAATGCATTTTTTTTTCGAACTATCCAAACTAAATTTTTTTTAAAAATCATTTATGCCTCCAAAAAAACCATGCCAAAATTAAAATTTTCTAAACTTGGTAAATCATGCCCATAAATATATGGCAATGTTTGCATCCTCATATTCATGCGAACAAGTGTATTTAACCATGAAGTTTAGGAAAAGTTTTCTTAAATACGCCAGTATTTACGATTGTTTTGCATTCTATATGTATTTAAACTTCATGTCAGCCTATTATGTATACGTATCATTTAATATTTTTATGAATTTTGAAGTCCTGTAAGTAATTTTGCACATCCTTGCATTTGTGTGTCGCGACCCAGAGTTTGGATACTACAGAACAACTCTACCTTATCTGGCTCCATCCAGTGATGGTTTTCCCCGGGAATACTAAGAACAGAATAACATTGTCACTTTGCGACTTAAAGGTCACCTGGTGGTCTAGGGGTAAGGTGTCGGACTTCTGTGTTGGGGGTCCGGGGCTCAATCCTCGGTCCCGCCACAGATTTATTTAATTGCCAAATCCTTCCTTCACCTCTGACAAGACGTGTATTAATCACAACTTGTGAATATGGGGAATGCCAAGCCTCCACCGTGGTTCGGATTCCACGTTAAACTGTAGGGCCTCCATCTCACAATCATCCTACCATTACACATTAGCCTAAGTGCGTATAACCCGAACAGGTACAGAAGCCCCATGGCTTTTTTGGTGCTGACTGACAGCTCACAGCTGGCGGCTAAAAGCTTTGAAAAGTTACCAGACCAAATTATGTATCCCTACGCCGAACCATATGATGTGCAAAACCATGTGTTTAGTAGCTGTCACCTCTGAAAGTCAAAATTTAAGTATATACCTAAATGTTGACTGTCAGAAGTCAAGTGTGAGCTGTCATTCAGCACCAAAGAAGCCATGGAGCTACTGTAGTAAGACGCGGTGCTAATAATAATTTACGACTTAAAATTGTACCTTGACAATAACTTGGACCTTGTGAGTTTGTCATTCGAGCTACCAAAACTGGAGTTTGAAATTGATTAAAAAGTGAACAAATTACAAATGGTCAGGAATGAAAAAACTGGTTTGACGCGCCCGATGTTCTGGTGTCATAGTAAAAATAGTTTAAGGTCCTCTATACCCACTCCTGGCCGTCAATAGGAACTTCTTGACCTTGTCGCTGTTGGAGGGGGGAGGGTCCTTAGACGGCCGTTTCATTGCTAGCTTGACATTTATTTAAATACGTCCTGATATTATTTGATATTTAAAATAAATAAGGAAACTTGATCTGTGACATCTGTAGGATTTGGGTAATGTTGGGACATGAACTTTGAGAACATTTTTTCTTACATAAAATGATTACCTTAATTTCTCTGTCTTATTTATTTTTACTAGTATCGTATTTAAATCGTGTATATGAAAAAAGGTTAAAGTTTATTTCCACTAGCCAAATACTCATTACAATAATAGCAACATTTAAAGACAAAACAGGTTCTGAAAATCTGAAGGAAAAAATAACTATAAAATACATTTAAGTTGAGATATAAAAGTGTTTACTTCAATCCACCGTGTGACGCGTGACGTCACCAATGATAACAAGAAATGTTTGAAACATCTCTTGATGTGTGTGTATTTTTCTACACCCTCCAGAAGTCATTTGATGACCTAGAAAGCTGAAACTTTACCCACTTATAGTATAGACCAGGGGCATAAAACCTAACAAAGCATGATTTTTTTGTTTCTGATTTTGTTAAAAAAAATCCATCATAATAATTACCACTTTCATTTAGTCTCTATCCAGTTGAAAAAATACATCGGAACCCAGAATACCAAGGAAGCTGAAATTTTGCAGCCAGCCCAGGAGGGTGCGGGGATACTTGGTGCGCGATAATTCTTATGAGGGGCCCCCCCAAAGTGGGAGGAGGGGTTAGCAAAAAATCAAAGCCGAAAGAATCTCGAAGTCTAAAAAACCTAGGAAGCTAAAATTTTGCAGGCAGATAGCCCCAAAACAACAAGGATGTAGGCATAATTGGTGACAAGAAAATTTCAATTGGGGGACCCCAAAATGGGTGAAATTGGGGGTATTTCCGAAAAATAAAAATCGATAAAATCTCAAAGCTCAAAAGACCTGCGAATCGAAGCCCCTACTAAACTGACTTTTTGTAGGATCTTCCATGCCAACAATGCATTTAATATTTTCTTTGTGCTTATCTTCCCCCGCGCTGCTCGTTCACGTAAGACAATGCCTAAGCTGATGGAAATACCCTACACCCTTTCTACGGTATGAGAGGTGGCGACAGCTAGGAAAAGTTACCATGTATTCATTCGCCAAACCATATAACCTGGGAAACCATAATTATGTTGAGTTGTTTTCAATTTTGGAAGTCCAAACTTTCACAACAAGCAATTTGTTTTTGATTAATGTTTTTTATTTTAATCATTTTTGCATTATTGAAACACGATCTTATGAAACTAACCGAATGAATGGTTGGTTTTTTTTTTTTGCTAAAGTGGCGTCTGTGGTTTACTTCAAGTTGTTTTTTTAAATGAGAGCTTCTACATTATGTGCTCTCTTCATAAATTAATATGGTGAACTAGCCAAAACAAGTGTGGTTGACGACGTCATATAAAACATCCTCGTTTGTGTCCATGCACTTCTTACAAAATACAAACGTAACATTAGTCACTTTCAGTCAATGTTTGAAATAAAGAAAATTCCACTAAAGCTGCCACTTATCTCTCCTATCGATCGTAGATAAGGTTTATATCAGATTTTCAGATTTATGAATCCTAGAAATCCATTTCAATGTGTGTGAGCAGAAGTTTCGGATCTACGGAGGAAGAGGGGTGCCCCGACGGCCAAAATAATTGGAATCTAGCAGAAACAAACACATTTGAGTGAATCAACAAAAACAGTGGCATGAACAGAGTAAAGTGAACGGACAAGAAACTATAATATGCACGGCGGGGTACACATCCATAACCAACAGTGTCGTGCAGATAATGACAGAGCCCCGACCCCTCGGTAAGAGTTGTCCTCCCCCTTCCAAAAATTGTCCCCTGTCTCTGCCACTGGTGAGCAGAACTGGACCAACTCTGATAGACGAGTTATGCTCAGTGCGCTTAGACTTGAACATGAATAGCTTTAGGCATCACGCACGCTCACACTAAACTGTATTGCTGATGACAAGAAGATAGGAGTTTGAATCCCAGTTCTAAATGGCTTACCACTTTGTAAACTACATGCAATTGTCAGTATATTTCCTCTAGATTCAACCTTCATCCTACCTACCTCGTTAGTGTAAATATACGAATAGCCTGGGCGGATGATAAGGTACAGAGCACGCAAAAAAAAACAGTAATTGGTTAAAACATCTTTTTAATCTACAGTAGGCCCCGTGCCTTCTTTGGTGCTGAATGACAGCTCACAGCTGACTTCTGACGGTCAACGATAAGGTATATACCTACATTCTGACTGTCAGAAGTGACAGCTGCTAACACATGTTTTTGCAGATCATACGCTTCGGCGTAGGGATACATAATTTGGTCTGGTAGATTTCAAAGCTGTCAGTCAGCACCAAAGAAGCCATGGGGCTACTGTACATAAGCTTATCAAACTTTATCACAGAGATTAATGCAAGGTTGTTTATAATTTCAGAATATACACAATATTTGTTTAGTTGTATTTAATAAAGTGATTTATATACATTTTGATCTATTTTAGCAATCAATACTAATATAGTCATAAAAATGTGTGTGTGTGTGTGTGTGTATATATAGTAGCCCCATGGCTTCTTTGGTGCTGGCTGACAGCTCAAAGCTGACTTCTGACAGTCAACATTTAGGTATATACCTAAATTTTGACCATCAGAAGTGACAGCTGCCAAACACATGTTTTTGCAGATCATATGGTTCGGCGTAGGGATACATAATTTGGTCTGGTAGCTTTTCAAAGTTGTCGGTCAGCACCAAAGAAGCCATGGGGCTACTGTATATTACCTATAGGGCTTTTTCTAATTCAATTTTTGAAAAAAAAAGTAACTATGTTTAATGAAAGAACAATAATTAAATAACGCTAATATATGGCAAGTGAAAGTTCAAGTACTTTATTATTATATATCAAAATAATAATGAATGTAAACTCCTAGACACCCTATGTGGGTAGTACTCAAAACACCATCCAAGAGTATGTACACATACATTTTTAATTAATACAATATTATGAACAGAGAAATAAAACATCTTATTAAATATGATCAAAGGGGAAGGTCTGGAACCTAGTCCGCCATATGAATTAACCCCTATTTTACCAAATTTGAATCAGATTAGCCAAAACATTGACTCCATAAAGATGTAGTAGCTAAACAAAGGTGCTGTGATGGCGAAAACTCTGTTTGAAGAAGGGAAAAGGTTGTTTAACTCGTGCTAGACTTTTTCACTTTCACACTATTTTCTCTATACCCCATTCGTTATAAAGAAAAACAAACTATGAAGAAAATTGTGAAAAAAGAAGAATAAAACATGCAAACTTAAATGCACATATACTCTTCGACTAATCAGACTAGATCAGTGGTAGCGTGTAATCCAGATGTTCCGCATTCAATATTCTTGCCTAGAATATATTTGATGTCTTCATGCATGACAATATTAAGATATACCTAATTAAAAAAGACAAACATATTTTTTAGCTTGCCCCCATATTACACCAATGAAAATATCATTTTAGGACTATAATTCCTCAAAAATAAATGTTAATTTGGGTTGCAAGTTCTAGTTCTGATTTAATTTCCTGGTTTATATTGCTGGAGGAAAACAAAAAACAAACATAATTCCTAGTTACAAAAGACAGTAAAGTAGAAATGGTAAAGAAAGACGATACACAAATAGGAGTAAAAAATAATTATATAACTTCAATTCTGAGTATGATTGAGGTACTGTATATGGCAATGATAAAGGAAAAAAGAGAAATGCTTGTTTACACTGCTGCCATGTGGTTTATACCATTTTATGTTCAAGGAGGTATGATTAGGTTCGCTGGTTATAATAGTTACACCAAATCATATCCTTTTGGGCCATGTATTATAATTAACATTTTGAAATTGACTTTTTGTTTATTAAAGTGAATAATTATGTTCTTTATTTAGAGTCCCCATTTATTTGCATGATGTAGTATAATATATATCTTTTTAGTGGGTACTTCTCATCCAAGGCACAGAACATCGAGGATACAGCCTTCTGATGAGAAGGGTAGTTGTGAATATATTGAATGAGAATCGCAGACAACCTAACCGATAAGGGTGGTCCTCCAGATTGGAGGTTGGGCATTATGAGCTCTCACGGCAAAAATATTAACAAACACCCATAAGTTTGCCATGGCTATTCCTGGGGTAAAATATTCATTTTATTTTATATTTTATGGATAATTTGAAACCAGGACTAGTTTGATATCTTAATTGATAGTGCGTCTGCCAACTGAGTAAAGCATCCTGGTTTAAGTTCTTGGCATGGCCGAAAGGCCCCTTTCACAATGATGAATTTATCAACGTGGGGATGTTTTATATGTTCTAGTATTAAGTTAGTTTGTAAGCTTTGAACCGATTTATCAGTTGGTTCAGGATGTGTATATTAAATACCCCATTTATTAATAATAATCATGTCAGGAATAAAAACGCTTGAGCAATAATATTCTAAATAAGGGGATGTATTTCTTAACTTGATTAATGTTTGTTATATATAGGATGTTATTTCTATATAAAAATAAAATTATTTTAGGATAGTAAATTCACCCCCTCCAAAGACACAACATGCAAACATTAATTTTACACATCACCTAAATCACAATTTTATATATAAAAATAATCATTGTTCTTGATTTTATTTTAAATCCTAAAATAGAAATTCAAAATTTGAAGCCAAAATAATATATAATAGTTATAAAAAGGGCTTAGACTCTGAATTATAGAATGTTTGGGGTTGTAATGAGGGGAATTAAGGCTTCAAACTTTCCTTTGCCTAAAAGCAGACTATTATACATATAACCTTATATTTTCTGTATTCAACCATCAGCGTAATTAGTACATATGCATATAGGTCGAATGCGTAGAAAGATGCAGTGCTAAAAAAAAAGTTTAAAGTGTTTCATGTTATTTTTAATATGTTGATATTTACAGTTATCTTTAATCTGTTTAATTAACTACAATTTTAATAATTTCTTTAACAATACTGAATCACACTTTTGTAAACTTGAACCTTTATAAATGGTGTACTTTGTACTCGTCACAACTGCAGCAGATACATGGACATTGAATGTTAGAGAGACCAGGAAAGTGGAGGCCATGGGAATGAAGTCTGTTGGAGCATCTTAGCTATCATGAGAGGAAACAAGATTAGGAATGAAGTTATCCAGGAAAGAGTAGGGGTACAGGCAGTACATGAAATAGTAGAGGAAACAAGACCGAGATGGTATGGTAACGTGATGAGGATGGAAAAAGAAAGGATAACAAAGTAAATGTTGGAAAGGAAGTATGTAGGATAAAGACCGCAAGGGAGGCCCAGATAGAGATGGGAGGAGCAGATAAAAGAGAGTATGCAGGTGAGAGGAGAATTGAGGCATTATACTAAACTGACCCGGCCACAGGCTAGAAACAGTTGATGATGACAATGATGAAACCTATAAACCACATTTTTCTTTTTCAAAGTCTTATCTCATATTATGCCTGATTTAAAGTCAAAGTGACTTGGCTTCAGCATACTTGTCTCCAACTTGAAAAGCAGGGTGAACTGGAGAATGCTTGTTTCTCAAAATGTTTCTTAATACTCTTTTTTTCAGGCAAATCCTGGAACATTTGATGAAAATTTTCCCTCCTCATGCTACGTCCTTGAAATAATTATATAAATTTGAAAAAGCTACTTAACCACCCTTTCAGGTTGGATTCCTTCCCTATCACTTACTTTACATTATTGCAGTGTTTCTAGACTACCTATACATTTCTAAGCCATTAGGCGATAATTCATTTTATTATAACAAGGGGTTACCTGGTGGTCTAGGGGTAAGGTGTCAGACTTCTGAGCTGGTAGTCCCGGGTTCAATCCTTGGTCCCGGCATAGATTTATCTGATTACCAAACCCCTCCTTCACCTCTGACAAGACATCTTGTGAATGTGGGGAAAGCCAGGCCTCCACCGTGGTTCGGATTCCACGTTAAACTGTAGGTCCTCCATTTCATCTCACAATCACCCTACCATTACACATTAGCGTAAGTGTGTATAACCCAAACAGGTAGTAAGACGCGGTGCTAATAATAATAATAATATTATAACAAGGTATTGTAAGATTAAAAAAAAAGTTGTTCAAAAAGTTTTAAAAATTCCAAACTTACCAAAAATCATTTGAAATCTAAAGAAAACACTGCAGGAAAGTGCATTGATCTTAAAAATTAGGGATTGGCCCTCAAATCTCAAAACCCTAATGAATGGATTGTTAGAAAGAATGTTAATATTTAGTTACTATTTGAATTCTCGATTCTTCTATTATATTTCCTCTTATGTTCATAATTTTTTTCAAGATTCAGATTCGAGATTTGAAGGTAAATTGTAGATTTGACCCACCCAACTCTATTAAAAACTAAATTATAGTTTAGACTTATAATATTTATTTAATATTGTATACTTGTAATATTGTACATATGTACAGTAATGATACAATTAGGTTTAAATTCTTTTAATAACAAACAAACCAGTTGACACAATACAAATATACAACGATACATAGAACATAATCCAGAATTTAAATTTTTTAAATATCTAAAAATAATACTTAGATATGCACAACAGAAAAAATACAAGTTCTATACTTTTTAATAATTTGTCGACATATTAACTAGTATGATTAGTAAATAAATAACTCACATTTGTCTAACTATTAATCACATGCTAATACATGTTAATAAGTACAACGGTGTAGTCATGAAAAATAACATTACTTGCATTGTCAACAATAGTATTAACATTTTACAAATATTTTATCTATCTTATTTACATGTTAGAACTCTCAAAACAAAATATGTTATCAACAATTTGATAGTTACATGGTCAGTACAATCTTTATTCAAACTTTACAAAAAATATTCTTTTGTTTAGGAAAAATTCACAAAAAATAATACTGTATCATTCAAATTAACAATAAAATTATTTTTGTAATTTTGCAATGTGTCATGAGGTCAATATGAAATATTGGTGGAATTGTGATATAAAATAATAGACATATAGGAGAGTTAATTTAGTAGACAAATTTTGATATTTAACCATAAAATAAAATGAAATGCTGAAAAATAAAACGAACTAGTGAAAATAAAAATTTATATTATTGTATTTCATAGCTACAAGATAATTCAAGTCATTTTACTTGTTATATCTGTACAGTAAAGGTTTAAAGGAATGTAAGACAGCTTACCAGAAACCCACTACTAAATTATTGAAAGAATATTATAGCTTAAAAATGAGAAAAATAACTGTGTGTGCAGCACAAATTTGATAAGGTAACCAAAACTTTATTATTTAGGGTCAAAATACCAAGATATAAATGCAAATGAAGAGGAATATTGTATTTGACAAGGTCCAGTGCACCGTCTAACACGTCGACTGTCGGGAGTTTAATCAGAGTCCAGAATCTAGGAGCTTGTGGAAGTGATCTATTTCAAACCCCACGTAAGAAAGAAAATGGTATAAATTGAAAAGATGGAGTTTTAAACAACAGTTTTCATTAGGCTGATCTTTGAGGTCAAATTGTTTTATCTAACAAAAATTATATGTTTTTGTTGAGAACTAAAAAGAAGTTAATGATGTGTATACAATAAAAGCTTGTACCTATATTATTTTGTAATTTTTTATTCACACATATGATTAGAAAATGACAGAAATTGATAAAAATAAGTGAGATAAACTAATTGAGTGAAACTTGAGGGCCAGATTTGTAACAAGAACGACACTTGAGCTCAGTCGGTAGTGTGCTTGCCTAATGAACTAAGGGTCACAGGTTTGATTCCCGGCATGGCTGAAGATCTATCTTTGGTGAAATGTGGGTTTACCCTTTCACATTGATAAATTAACGGCCGAGGACTGGATGTTGTGCCTGTCCTAGCCTTAAGTTAGATTATAAGGCATATGAAGCTACGACAGGCCTATCAAGCCAGTAGTGGAAAATATCTAGTCGGAATATAAAAAAACTGACCCAGACCATAAGCTGGAAACAATAATCGATGTAAAAAAAAATTCATTAGACTTAGTGCACCTTGATACCGAATACAAGACTAAACCTACCTAGACCAGAATGGAACATATGACCCATTTCATTTGAGTTTAGGTAGGTGTAGTCTTGTGTTTGGTATCAAAGTGCACTAAGTTTGACTCAAACTGCGCCGAGAGAAGGAAGCTCAACTAGGGAAAGAGGAAAAAATGTGGGAAGAATCCAATGAACAAATGTGACATCTTTCTTTCTTCTGGCTTCTAGAGTAGAAAAAGTCACATTCACATTGTAACAAGTTTTTATATTTTGAAATTATTACCCTTATCAAAAAAAAGGGGAGGAAAAACCAAACATTAAGTTTTCCTCTTTCCCTAGGTGTGCTTTCTTCGTTCAATTTTCATTAAACTAAAATATATTTCCTTAATTTTATCATTTTCATTTATTATTTATTCATTTAGCCACTGGGCTTCCTAATTAAACTAATAACATATGTTTAAAGACTAAGGGCCAGTCTCATAGTCAAGTTTAGAACGCCTCAAGTGCGGCGCTACACTAAGTACAAGACGACACCTACCTAAACTCGAATGGAATGGGCCGTTCTCGCATAGGAAACTGGCCCATTCCATTCTGGTTTAGGTAGGTGTCGTCTTGTATTTAGTGTAACGCCGCACTTGAGGCGTACTAAACTTGACTATGAAACTGGCCCTAAGAAGAATCAACACAGCCAGAATAACTCAAGCTAAGAGTGACAACCTAGTCTTAGTAAAATCTTCAGTTAAGGATGTAATGTTGTAGATGTGTGTCATCAAGTGCTAAGGAAGATCATAAATTAATGGAAATTAAATACTGGTATGGTTTTGGTAGGAAGAAACCTCTAGAAAGTGGACATTTTTCAGGTCAAAACACGATAACATTTTATTATAATACTAGTGAAGAGATGGGAGCAACAGATAGCAGCAAATGTGCAAGTGAGAGGCGGAAAGTGGAAGAAAGAGCATGAGGAAGAATGGTGGGACAGAGGGAGATAGAGGCATTTCTCTAAACGAACCTGGTCACAGGGTGGAAACAGTTCATGATGATGATGATGATTAATGTTTAACAATGAGGTGACCCATTGGCTATCTAATATTTATTTTTCCTCTTTACACTTATTAGTTTATTTTCCCTTTTTCTTTAATCTTACCATTACTATAAAATAACTACTTAGTAAAAAATTATAAGCCACGTAAATCCTAAATATTCATAGAAAATAAGGCAGGTAAAACTTTTTGCTCTCTGTAATTAATTGTTTTTGTTAAATGTCTGAGGACTTGCCATATTTTCGAGAAGATATGCAGACTGTGCCCTTGTATTATTAACATTAACACTCTATTAACATTTTCGATCTCAATTTTAGCTGTGATCATGGACTATTCACGAAGTTAAGACTCCTGCCCAACTCAAGAAATATTTCAAATTATCGCAATTGAAAACTAACTTCATATTTTGTTTGTGTCCTGCTTATTGCTAAACCCTAAACTTAAGATTAATAGTGGGTGCGCATTTTTTCAAAGTGTGCAGTTGGACACATTTTGTGCTATAATTTTTCACATACACTCACACACAAAGTAAGAACCTTAAGAAAATAAACACCTTACCACCTTTCACCATAAAAAAAGTATGTATGCACAAATCATTATAAATTAAATGGGTTTTTCTTTTTAATTTTGGTAAAAAATTACGAGAATGAAAAAGTAATTGCATAAAATACTTAAATTTTGTAAATTAATCAGGGATGGGCCCTCAAATCTGAGGATTTGAGAAAATTTCATCTTCGAGACTCAAATTCTTGCTTTTTTTTTTCAATTTTCAATTTGTTTTAGAGCTCTAATTACTGCTTATTGGTGGTTCAGAACCAAATATAATTATAGAATGAACTTAAAAACAAGGCTCAGACCAGTAATTCAACACTTAACCTAATGTATGAATGGATTATAAGAATGTTAACATTTAGTTACTATTTGCCTGGAGACTCGGATTCATAAATTAGTGGATTTGACCCAACTCTAGAATTAATATTTCTTTGTGAAACTTAATAATGGTTCTTTTTCACCACTTAAAAATATTTTACTTTCAAAGTGGTCAAATAATCATGTATTTTGACAAATGATAAAATAATAGTTATATAAAATACAAGACATTTGTTTCTATATATAATACCCCAATTTTTTTTTATGTTATGGATGGTTTGAATTCAAAAGGGAGTATTTTAGTGTTTGTATTAAGTGTCTTTCCTTTCACTTTTTTTAGTTTGATAAAAACCACAATGTTGAAATATTTCTGTGTGTGTGTGTGTACACATGCTATAGACTACATAAGATTATTATTATTATTATTATTATTAGCACCGCGTCTTACTACCTGTTCGGTTTATACGCACTTATGCTAATGTGTAATGGTAGGGTGATAAAATGGAGGATCTACAGTTTAACGGGAATCCGAACCACTGTGGAGGCCTGGCATTCCACACATTCACAAGTTGTGAATAATACACGTATTGTCAGAGGTGAAGGAAGGGTTTGGCTATCATATAAAATCTGTGCCGGTGCCGAGGAGTGAACCCCGGACCCCAGCACAGAAGTCCGACACCTTACCCCTAGACCCTCAGGTCACCCGACTACATAAGAAAGGAAGAAGGTGTCACCCAAACATTTCCTCTTTTCCTAGGTGGGCTTTCCACATTATATTTGCATTTATTAGTTTATTTTTACTTATTCTTTTCAATTTCCATTATTATAAAATACATGCTTCCAAATATAATGCACCAAAAAGTATTATTACAAAATAATGAGGGATGGAAAATTTAGTATTTCAATATCCTGTGATTCTTACTTACAAACAGATAACTTTCTATATGTTACAAAGTTTTCCACAAATTACTTAGGACCTGGTAGTGGTTAAGTACCCTTAATGTATCTCTCATTTCGATTCTAAGTATCCTACCCTTAGCCAAGGAGTGTTCTTATAAAATATAGTGTGCCAGCCTTGCGGGCTTGATCACTTCAGGCCCTATTGAGTGTGTTAGTTGGGTTTGCTCTTTCCTTGCCCAGGTATGTGCTATCTAGAACTACTCAAGGATCCTCCCTCCTTTATCCACAAAGTGGATGTGATACTTTAAGGGTAGCTTCTCTTTACCTAGCACTTACACTGTAACATGATAATAATATAGCTTTTATACTAAATACACAACGAAGGTATACAAGTTGGCCACAGTCCACACCCTTAGTGGTATTCGTAACACTCATTCTACATGGCTGTAAGCTAGGGATGTGCAAAGTCTCCTTTTCAATTTGAAGCGAACTCGAATAGAGTATTTGAAATATTCGCAAAGTCGAATCGAAGTTCAAATATTCCTTGTTTATTTTATGCCCGAGAAAATATTATATTGTGCTATTTATATAAATTTACATTTATAGAATAAAATTACTTGTAATATGTTTTATTGCGCAATTTTTTCTAATTTTATTTTATATAGCACTGCCTCTCCATTCAGGTTTTTTTTTTTTTGCTTATGGACTAATTATGCTTTTGGGTTAGGGATGAGGAAGGTTGAACTTTAGAGGAAGTGTGCTTGCATTTGATTGGAGAGAGTGGGAAACCATGTGGGGAAAACCGGCCTAAGTACACTCGACCAGGATTTAATCATGATCTCCTTGTCATCGGTAGCCTAGTCTATAGCGAGAGTAACGCCTTAGAACATATAGCCACCAAAGAGGTTTTTTATGTAATTTTTTTCTTTATATTCTGATACATCAAGTTGTTGTTAAAGTTTACAATTAAATTACTTGAGATTCTTTCCTGATGAATATTATTTGTAATTTATATTACAGCTCAGAATGGCAATTTAACATTAATTGAATATTTTAGCTATCAATATTTTTATTGGGGAAGCTTTGTAAATGTTAAAGTATTTTTTTGAAGTGAAGTCGAAGATGATTTGTTTCGAAGCCAAGTCGAAGTTTTGAATCTTTGCAGACTAACAACCTCATATAGATTTCTCCGCCTAAGGAAATCACAGATAGTGATGACATCTTTTGGAACATTATTCATGATTTTGTAAGAAAGTTATGTTAAAGAATTAATTAAGCCATGCATGCTTCAACATCCAGCAGATTAGCAACATGTCTCATAAGTAAAATATGGTCATCGATAACAAGGTGTTAAAGCTGATTTGTATGTTTTTTTAATTAGTGAGAGCTTCCTTGTGTTTTATCATCAAAAACATGAGCCCTTATTCCCAAATCCACGTTAATCCCAGCTTCGCTCATAGTGAGTAATTTAATCTCAATTTATTCCCTCCCACTAACAATTTATAGATATGGCCATGTTTGTGTCTTTAATAACACACTCTATTCTCACTTTTTGCATTAAAGAAGATACACCGAAGAACTACTAGTTTTTACTAAACAATGCTTTATAGTGAAGACTACCAAGATTGTAATGTCAACTTTCCTTGGATATTTCTTCAGTAATAAGAAAACATATAGTATCAAGAAAAAATTTAATAATCTCTATGAAAAGGATTAACTTTAAGAATAAATTACAAGTATTTTAATTATATAGTTAATGGTTTTGGCCTTATTAGGTCACTTGTGAAAATAAACTAAACTAAAATAAATAATATTGTATGTGGACTTGCGGAACTGCCAATATTAGGTTATTTTAAAGATCTAGTAAATGAAAAATTTGTTACTAGTGGAATTATTTTACCATAAAGTTTCTATGATTTTCAAGAGGATTCAAATATTTATTAAAGTGGGTTTAATTTGTATCATCAGTATTGAAATTCCAGTGTCAAGATTCTGAAGAATTCTAAATAAAATAAAACAAAAGTATTGGAAAATTATTTTAGAAAAAAATTGAATGTGTTACATTTTTAATCATGATAAACATAGGCCTACATAAAAATATGCGAAAAGAAAGAGAGATCGTTACAGCGTAAAGAAAATAGAATACACAACATTGATGTTGGTCCTTGCTTACTTAATTCAGTATTCCACCAAATTTCTTTTGAAGGCATTCAGGC
The DNA here is from genome assembly GCA_902141375.1 of Timema poppense. Taxonomy (NCBI): domain Eukaryota; kingdom Metazoa; phylum Arthropoda; class Insecta; order Phasmatodea; family Timematidae; genus Timema; species Timema poppense. The sequence continues at coordinate 37,731 of CABFOV010002376.1, read as the reverse complement.
AAAAGAAACCAAGCTTTCTGCTTAATGTTGACTAGTCATTGAATCATAGTGATATTCAGTTATTCACACTTTTATATAAAACTGTTTTAAAGTGCATAAGGCATATTATAATGACATTAAAAATAGTTAAGGTAGAATTGTAGAAAATGAAACACAAATAATATTAAAAAAACATAGAGAAAACACGAGCACATATTTATGAAACAAGGGAAATATGGTGCCAAGCAGCTATATTTTAAACCAATTATTGAAAAGAGGATAAAGGGAAAGGCCTACACAACTACCAGAAAACTGTAAACCTCAAAACAATTACAAAACCTCAATCAATAGTAGACTCAAACAAATGGAATACCCCATGAAAGGCCACTATGACAGCTCCACAGAAAATCTTATAGTACCAGTTTCAATACCACTACCACATTTCGGAATACATTGGTCTCACTGACAACAAATGAATGATCACCGTGTCGATACCAACCACGACCCTTACAAACCAATAGCAAGCACTTCATACCCTAACGCATAATGCAGATTTTGACTCATGCCATAGCAATTGAGTAATACAAGCCCTCCCCAATGGTTGCAATGCTTCCCATCTTTTTAGGTGGGAGCTTGGTCACCAATATAAAACCAAATACTGCCACCCTCCTGGTCTCAACATTATAAAACTTTAGATAAGATTTCTTTAAGGCAGGCTGACTCATTCACACCAGTCATTTTTATATAAATAATAATTCATAGTTTAATAACTCAATAATTAAATATTTAATGACTAGAACATTCTATCCATCTACCAAGAGTCAAGACACAAGTTTGAACATGCAACTACAGATTCCAAACAACAACAAAATAATCAAGAAACAGGCAACAACAGTATATAAGTAAGTGACCATGATTTACCTCTAGTCATGTTACCAAAAGTCCAGTTGGTGTTGGTGAAGAGGACTTATGTGCCCCGAAAATTTCATAATCATGTGTTTTTTGGGGGTTTTAATTGTGAACTATGAGACCTGCAGTTTTCTAGTAGTGTGTGGATAGGTCTTGCCCTTCTGTCCTTTTTCAACATATTTACGAAAGGGACTGAGATTTTATAATATGTGTTAGTGTTTTTTTAATCTTATACAATTTAATCAAAATTATTTAATGTTATTTAAAATGTTAATGTCTTGCTAATGATTTGAAGAAACTATATACATATTATGTATAAAAAAAAGTTAACATTTAGTTATTAGCTCTAATTTATGTATAATAGGATGGTGTAGAAACACTCTACAATAGTGTAATGTAATAGTTAAAGAAGCCAACCTAAAAGGATAGTTAGGTTAGGCCTAGATAGAAAAACACACTTTTTTCTTCTTAAAATATTGCACTATATTACACTTTAAACAGAGTTTTAAAATTTTCGGAGATGTTCCTTTAGCATTAGAAGAGACACAGTGAAAACACACAAAGAAAGATAGGCTATTGAACTACATGTTTCTAGAATGATTTGAAATATGAGTTAAATATGGGTTCGTTTTCCAAACCATTCCAGAAACATGCAGTTCAATAACCTATCTTTCTTTGTGTTTTTTCAATGTGTCTCTTATAATGATAAAGGAACATCTACAGACATTTTAAAAGACTGTGCAAAGTGTAATATATGGAAATAGTTTAAGAAGAGAAGAAATGAAGAGAGAAGTATGTTTTTCTATCTAGGCCTAACCTAACTATCCTTTCAGGTTGGCTTCCTTCACTATCACTTTACATTATTGTACAGTGTTTCTACACTCTTATTATACATTTCCCAACCACTAGGCACTAATTCATTTTATTATCTCTAATTTATATTATCTTTTTATATTCCTAATTCCTCTAATGTTTTCTGTTTGCGAATCCAAATCTTCATTTTACCTGTGATTCTGGAATTTCAAATTTGAATTCAAATCTTGTACAAGATTTTAAAGAATAAACATTAGAGGAAATAGAAATATAGAGTAGAGAAAGTAAATAAATTTTAACATCTTATGTTAAAATGATATTATTATAACATTCAGTTAAGTGTTAGTTAGTGATCAAGGGTTTGGTTTTTAAGTTTTTTCCCATAATAATTATTGTGTTGGGAATTAACCGCCAATAACCAGTAACTATTAGAGCTCTAAACACATTCCAATTTCAAAGTTTTTACAAAAACATATTTCTACTTTTTTGAATCTCGAATCCTTTAATCACAAATAACCTTAAGGATTCAAGACATATGAGGATACCATCACTAATAAAAAGTAATAGAAAAGGGAGTTAGCTTGGAAAGATAGCTAGGCTAAGCCATATTAGACTCAAGGGAAATTATAACTTTTCATAACTTTTATTGATTTTTTTGTGTGCGCACGTTTTACTATCTACTCACGTATGCATGAAGGAAGAATATGGGGAGCCATTTAAAGAAAAACTAAAAAGTATGTTGTTAAATTTCTGTCGGTTATTTAAGGTTATGTGGTATAGAGCACTAGGCTAAATCATGGTTTAAATTAGGAGGGATAGCCAGCACACTTACCTAGGTGATACTGGAGTAGAAATTGTTTAGATATAAAACTAAAAAACACATAAACATATAAATAACACAGTCAACCTTACAGTTCAATCAAAAGCATCAGTCTACTCTCCTGACCTGATGAAGCTGTCTGTGACAGTGAAAGCTTGTCCTTAAAAATGTGTTTTTTAGTTTTTATATCTAAACAATTTCTACTCCAGTGTCGGTTATTTAATTAATTTCCTTCAATTAAGCTCTCTCTGTCAGTGCTAATACTTTAAATATGATTGAAATAATAATTCAATATAACTTTTGAAATGATATACAGTAAACTCCTGACCATCCACAGGCGGATTATCACCTTTGCGGCCTAGCCGCAGCATCGCTAACGGCAAGCGATCCGTCTTTGAAAAACCTCACGTTGATGGATAATAGAGAGCTGCCAATTGTTGTACTAAGTAAATCCCTAAGAAAGAGATAATTGCCACGGAGGCAAAAGGTTTATTCAAGTGGGACTGCACTAGAATAGATTCATAACTTGTTAAACTATCAGGAACAGGAAGAAGTTGCAATGACGCAGTGGAAGACTAAGTGATGTGTCCATTTGGAGTATACTGTATAATGATTTTAAGTGTTTTTTATTATCTTAGTGCATGAAATATAATGATGTTTTCATAGATGAGGTCACGATAGGTGAGTACTAGTTTGAAATGAATGTGCAACCATCTATCCATGGTTTTGGCTGCACTCGTCCCCTCCATTACCATGGATAATTAGGATTCAAGTGTATTTAGCAAAACTATATCATGCAGATGTGAATCAAAATAAATATAAAGAACACGATAGACAATAGTGATCAACAGTTATTTATATTTGACATATATACCATGAAACACTTATAGCACCAAAAAGGTTGAAATATGGTAGTCTTATTACTACTAGAGTGAAAAAACTTGGAAAAGAACATCATGTACTCTGGAAAATATTTGGTCCAAAAAGGGATTATGATACTGGGGTGTAAAAGAGGTTACATAATTATGAGTTACATTCTCTGTACTCAGCCCAAGACAATGTTAGAGTAATAAAATCTCAAAGATTATGCTGGGCAAGACATGCAGCGTTAAAAGAAGAATCTAGAACCATATTGAAGGTATTTTCTGGTAAACCCAATGGAAAGACCTATACACAGATGGGAGGATAACATTAGAATGAACCTAAAATCCTATACTTACAGGTTCTTGGTTGGCGGCACATTATGGCTGGATCATTATGTTTGCCAGCTGATTCATAACCGCACCCTCGAGTTCCGACTGAGAGTCATCTCTGAACTTATAGTAGCTTTGCATCATGACAGCAAACATTTTAGCATCTTTAGTTACACAAACCAGCTGTACAGTGTCATTGACAGTTTCATTCTTTTGCTTTATTGAGAGCCTAGTTGTCTTTGTATTTGTCACTCTTTTGTGAGGATTCTCAGGAGCTTCAGTGAGGTCTTTCTCCTCCTTGGCAGAATCTCTCTTGGAACAGGAGCATACTCACACACTGAGCGAGCTGCGGCCAACCACTGTGCCGTCTTCATATTCCACTGGAATATTAGGACGGCACAGTGGTTGGCCTCTACTTGCTCAATATGCGAGTATGCTCCTGTTCCAAAGGTGATTCTGCCAACCTCGCTGAGGCTGCTGAACATAGAGATCCTCCTGAGGATCCTCACAAAAGAGTGACAAATACAAAGACAACTAGGCTCGCAATAAGGCAAAAGAATGAGACTGTCAATGAAACTGTACAGCTGGTTTGTGTAGCTAAAGATGCTAAAATGTTTGCTGGCATAATGCACAACTAATATAAGTTTAAGGATGACTCAGTCGGAACTCAAGAGTACGGTTATGACTCGGCTGGAAAGCTTAATAAACCAGCCATAATGTGCCGCCAACCAAGACTCTGTAAGTATAGGATTTTGGAGCTGAAATTTAATTAGAATGAACCTGAAAGAGATAGGGTGTAATGAGATGGGCTGAAGAACTAGCTCAGGATAGGGATAGGTGGCATACTTTTATAAGTGCGGCAATGAACTTTCAAACTTTTAGTTCCACAGAATAAGTAACACATTCAAATCACATTATACACATTTATATCAGTCATTTGGTGGGTTTTGTGTCTTTTCATAGAGAAATATTTCTGAAAATTAAATTTGAATGTATGTGGCCTATTGAGAAAAAAAGAGTGAATAATGAAAGAAAAAGTTTACTTATGTTTATTATAGTTAAGTTAAGTGCCCACCAGGTCGGTACTGCACGGACCACACATTTTAGGGGGGCTGCACCCACTATCCGCACTGACGGAGACTCGAGCCAGAAGGCGAGTTTCTTGTTTGTGTGTTCAAGGAAGTACTGTTTTTTAATATTTCTGTTATTGTTGGATTATTTTGTGTTAAATTCTGCTTTTGCAAGTGATAGTCCACCATATTATTTAAATATGGAAAGCAAAGAAGAATTTGTAGCTATTAGTTGCCTTTTAATTAAAGAAGGGAGAAGAAAATTTAGGAAATGACAATTTTGGGTTCACAACATCAACAGGAAAAGACTAATGTTTGCCGTATACCACACATTATTTCATGATCTAGTTGAAGATGATGCTAAAAATTCCAGACCGCACTTGATTTTAATTCCTTTTCCCGAACTTTCTTTCAAATAGCGGAATGGCGAAGAGCCTGTTGTCAGTGGTACCGGCGTAGTGGGTGCATCATGTAACAAATAATGTTACGAATTAGTTGTATTTTCTGTTCTGTCCTTGCGGTACCGCCAAGGTGGGCGCTTACCTTTATTCATATTTCCAAGATGGCTTCTTCTCTCGCTCATTTTACAATGTTTTCACAATATTTCAAGTTATAATTTTAGGAATAAAGTTATTTAAAACCCCTATTCAATTTTGAGTAGATCTGGATATTTTGTTGTATTTTTTTAAATTGTTATATTTAAATATATACATAATGTGAGATTTAGGTACACATGAAATTATACATTAATAATATATTTGAAACTATCTGTGAGGGATAATTCCGGTTTTAGGTTTGCATTAACGACTCATAACTATTCTCATTCGATGAAGCAAATACTGTTTGAATTTACTTTTTTGGTAAGTGTTTATTTTAAAGATTAAATGATTTTTACTCATGTGTGTTTGAATTATAAAAACTATATTACTATTAAGTTCTGATACAAAACTTAATTTACAGTAGTTAAGATTAATTCAAAATTAGATTCGCTAGAAATATCTTTCATTCATTTTTAATTGACTTGGTTTTTAACCATGTGAGTGTGAGTTAAAAAATATCACCACTATCTTAATCATAACTGGCATCAAATTTTTTTTTAGTTGTTATCTAAAAAACAAATAAAAATAGTATTTTTAACTTTAGCACCAAGTGAATTCTGCCTGAATGCCATCAATTAAAATATATCAGTTATATTTTGTTACAAAACAAACAATATATCTAATTTACTTGTTCACCGTGTGTAGTACACCCTATAGTATAACGTCTTTGACCGCCACAAGCTGTAGGAGTTATCGAACTTAAGGAGATACACACCCTGACCAGGGTAAACATGGCTTCCGGCGTATACCTCTTCTTGGCAGTCTCGTCGGTACACTGGCACAATAATGGACAAGGGCGGCCGGTTGTTCAGTTCTGCAGCCTTTCCACTATTCAAATTAGCACCTCGTTCTATATCATCCCCAGTTAGTTCTGAAATTAAACAAGTTGTCACTAATTATTAGTGAGAATGTAGATAAATGAAATGTTTCTTTCCAGGGTGGCTTGAACAATGATACATATTAGATACTTCAGTGCAACATTGTAACCATAAAAAATGGTGGATCCAGGAAAAATTTGACAAGTCATGTAAGGGTGTGCAAAGCTTCAAAACTTTGACTTGTATTGTATTCGACTTCACTTAAAAAAATTATTAGTCTGACAATAACTAAGCATTGCCAACCAAAATATTGAGAGCTAACATACTCAATTTATGGCCAAATAATCCAATGCTGAGCTGTTGTAAACATTACACATAATGAATATCCATATGGTAAAAAAAAACTGAATTGACTTGTAAGTTGTGATAGCTTAGTTTATTAAAATAAAACGAAATATTACAAACTGTTGTGCAATAAAACAATTTCAAGTCATTTTAGTGCATGAAGCTTTTGTATAAATAACCACAATATATTTTTCAATAATAAAACCATAAAAAAAATATTTAACTTTGATTAGGCTTCAAAAATATTTCATATTTTGATTTTGAGTTCACTTCGAAATGAAAAAGTGAACTTCGCACACCCCTAAAGTCTTGTATTGTTTGGTGTGCTTATGACGAGGTTGGGGCTTGAATCCTGGCAGTGTATACTGGCTACTGGGGGTAGTTTTTTCCTAAATAGTATTTCACCCTCTCTCCACACCACTGTGGGCACGGTTTTCTGAATCCTACCTTCCTCGTTCTTACCTCATTAATATATATATATGTAGCTAGCTTGGATGAATAACAAGCATTTAAGTGGTATCTGATCAGATCATCAGCAAATCTGGCACAATCAATTAGGCTTATAATTGGCATTTAGAACCCAATTATTTATACTGATATTTTGAATTGTTTAAGTTAAAAATCAGGTAGTGGTGACCAATCAGTTTTAAGCCGAGTAGAAAACAACTAGACCTTTGTGCTATTACTTTGCGACAGGGAAAGGTTGTCTTATAGGGTGGAAAAGAGAAGGAGTGAGTGGGGATTTTTTTTTACTGTTTAGGGAGAAACAAATGTTTGGAAGGACAATCTGTGGTGACTCATACTTGGTGGCTATTGCTCTGCTGAAGAGTAGATTTCAAGGTCAACACTTTGTAAGCAATAGACTAGAGAAAGATTGCAAGGATAAATTCAAGGGGTGACAGCAGGCCTACCTAAAATAAACGGTACGGAACTCCGCACGGGCTTTCTCACTCCGTTGTATAAAAATATAGATATTTATTTAAAACTCCTAATATATGTGAAACAAAATAACATACACTAGCAAACCTGAGCAAAAATTGCGTTATACCTAGGTTCAACATTACGTGACTCGTGGAATTAAATTTAATTAAATTATGTATTATGTTTTGTATTTGGCTGTATTATAAGTGGACCTACATATTTGCAATGATAAGTAATTTCATATCCAAATAGTTTTGGAAATGTGATAAAAAAAAATAAGGATTTACGCATCAAACCGGAAACCTTGAGGCCATTTTGACGAAAAAATGAGTAGCCATTTTGTTTATAATATTGATCATTACTTAGAAATGAAATTTAATCAAAATTGTTAAAAGCCAATTTTGAGAAAATCGATGTTTTCTCTTTTCACCCTTCAGTAAACTACCCTTAACTTTAGGGTTAGATTTCCAATTCCAAAAACCCCTCAGGGCAACCCTAAGAAAACCCTAAATACAAAATTTTAACCCAATTGGTAAAATAGTTTAGGCTCTAGTCCGGGGTAGAGGCATACAATCAGACAGAAAGGCAGACGGAAATTCAAAAACAGCTTTTTCGGATTTGGTGGATCATGTAACGTCGAGATTCATCAAAATCTCGAGTTCAATTTTTTTGACGATCACAATACTTTCTCTACCTGTAAGATAGTGAGAAAGTAAAATATTAAACATTAGTTCATGACTATTGAACTGCTCAAATAATTTTTCACTTTTTTTCTAGCACTATGCCTTACTACCGGTTTGGATTATACACTTATGTACTAATAAATAATAATGATTTTAGGGATGAGGAAGGTTATCTTTATAAGAAGTGTATCTCCATTTGTGTAGGAAATAATTTTGGAAAAACCACCCTCAGTACACACAACCGAGATTCAGAACCTCGATCTCACCATCATCGGCAGTCTAGTCTACTGTGTCGGCAACCTTAGACCACTCGTCCACCGAAGAAGGTTTCATCTTCAGTACTTATTTTACAAATATTAGCCTAATTACTATAATTATTTTTTTAGAAACAAATAAAAAGAACAGAACGCAATATGAATTTTAGAATGAAAGAGGGGAATAAGCAGTACCGATTGGTTGCCTCTCTGTCCTTTGGCATAAATGAAGTGTGTGAATTGTGTTCCTATTTTCATTGTAAGAACCATTTGAGGTGCGTACCTTTTATTTGTGACTATCCCTAATTCCTGTACCTTGTTCTATAAATAATAGTGAAAATGAAAATCTTTATCTTTTAATTTTATGATACTGGGATGTTAATGCTGTAGTTGTAAAAGCACAAAAGGTTATCAATTAATTCTCTTTCATGCTATAGCAAGCTTATTATCTGTGAGTAAAGTGGTTAAAAAGTTTAATTCATGATAAATGCAATAATATAAGTGTCTGTTCAAAACTGAGATGTTCCACAGTTGCATTGAGGTAGTAATTAATGGCACACAACCGGTTGTTTGAAAAAAAAACTACCTTCTTCGTCTTCTTCTTCCATTTCCTCTTCATCCTCGCTCTCCGAAATGTGCACAGACACCTGGTTTGTTGCCGACTTGCTCCACTCAAAATACACTCCAAACCCAATGTCATAACTGTCGGTTGCAAACTCCCAGAAGAGGCAGGTGCCATCTTCATGTGTGGGTACTCGCACCTTGCACATGCAACATCAAAAATAAGGTATAAATTAAGGATTCAAACTCGATTACTAATTAAGACCCTCGTTTTGTATTGGTAATGTTCTGGCATGGTAAGTTACAGTATTTAGACGAAACATCAATATCCAGTAGGAATGGGACTCTCAAATCCCTAAGCATATTTGAGATTTGAGAAAATTTCAAATTCGAAACTCAAATCCTTTAAATATTTTTTTCTTCCATTTTTTTATGTGAAATTGGTTTTAGAGCTCTAATACTGCTTATTGATGGTGCAAATCCAATTAAAACTATAGGATGAACTTAACAACCACTCCCTAGACAATTAATCCAACATTTAACCGAATGTATGAATGTTATAATGAATATATTTTAGTTAAAATGTTAACATTTAGCTACTATCTTTATTTTATATGATTCTACCATATTTTATTTCCTCTTATGTTCATAATTTTTTCCAAGATTCGGAATGAGATTCAAATCAGAGATTTGAAGGTAAATTGGAGATTCAGATTCGTAAATAGTGTATTCGACTTTACATTAATATTTGTAAATGGGTCATTCATTTTTCATCATGCCCATTATTTATCTTTTGCTGTTTCACTTTAGTACTAACAAATTGTAAATGTATTTAACATGACCTTTGTGTTATAGTGTGATCTTGCAAAAATCAACCTGGATGTTTTTTTTACGTATCATTTTGTCTATCAACAAGTTTGAGATTCTTTTCCCCAACAACGTTGTGGAACGGTACATAAACATTTATATATCATATTCTGAAAATTGAAAAATGACACCTGGACACGGGAATTGAACCCGGGACCTTCGGCTTAGTACGCCAATGCTCTTACCACTGAGCTATCCAGGATTCATCCCGTGCCCATGGTCATTCTTCAATCTTCACTCATAGTTCAAGGCAGAGTCTTTGAAGGATGTGCGGAAGTCATCAGCTTATAAATACGTGATTATATAAGAACACAGCCATCAGACAACGCAGCCACCCACGCCTCGGTGATTGGTATATATTATTGCAGCCATTTGACAATTATATTATAATTGTATGGGATTTCATATTAATGAATCAGATAGCCGAAGCTATCATTTATGCATTCTAGTGAGGATAACACCATTTAGATATCATATTCTGAAGATTAAAAAATGACACCTGGACACGGGAATCGAACCTGGGACCTTCGACTTAGTACGCCAATGCTCTTACCACTGAGCTATCCAGGATTCGTCCCATACTTTTTTGTTTAGAATCGATTAATATATTCTGACAGTCTCACTGAACTTTTACTTTTAAAAAAAATGTATCAAAATTGGTAAGTTTTTTGCCTCTTGATACTGTCATAATACCAGGTCATTCGAGACAATTTAGTTTTCATGTAGAACACCTCAAAATTTTAGGGTCGCATTGTATTCAGGATCATACTATATTCAGGCCATTATGGTAATTTACAATTTGCCGGTATTTAAGTGAAACGGCAACTAAATTAATATGCGAGATAGTCGATTATTACCTATTTTGAATGTTGTTTTGTTTATTTGCCAATTTTAATGATAACTAAGAATCAAGTAGTGAGAATCGTAACATTAAGATCGATTATCAAGTATTTTGATACCAGTATCTAGGTATCGAGTTTGACAATCCTACTATATAACTATAGGTATTAGATATCATTTAAAAGATATTATAATACTAAAATGATTAACATATTAATATGGTCTATGCTTGTAAATTAAGTTATTACCACAACATTTAATTTAATTGTCTTGGACTTTTGACATGCAAATATTAATTTATGTAATGAACAGTACAAAACGACCAAAATTAGACATAAATGAACACAGTGAATTTAATTCATTCTATTGGTGGCTTCATAATTATTAACAAATACCAAATTTTACTTTGCATCAAGGTCAAAGATGATAAATATATGAATCGAAGTCAAAGTTTATTAAACTTCACACGCCCCTTTTATTCACATTAAAAAAATTCACCAATTTTGATTTCAAACACAATTCTTGAGTCCAGTATATTTTGCTATAGTTCCACATTGATTTGTATCTAAGAGCACATTACCCTCATTTAACTAAGTTGAAAATTAATAGTCCATGGTTTTAATGTAATGTATACCCTAAAATAATGTTGGGATTTTCACCGATAAACAACAAAATAATAGGCCTACTTAATATATTTCTGAAAATATGGTACAGTCAAATAGAAACACAATAAAAGAGAACTCACTGTGACAGTTTCTCCGTGTCCAACTTTAATGATGGCATCGCCTCCTTCCTTCCTAATGGACTCTTTGAATTCCTTTATATCCTTGCGGGTCCACATGGAAGCTGAAGAGATTGTGGGAAATTCACCTATGTTATAAACACCACACTTCACCAAACTCAAGGCAAGACGACATTTTCAAGATGTCTCCAGATATCATCATCAGGCCAAGATCAGTTTAGTAAAATGCCTCTATCTTCCTTTATGCTTCCACCAATATTCTCCTCTCACTAGCAAACTTTCTGTTATCTGCTCCTCCTAACTTTTTCTTAAGCCTTGTTTATATTGTAACACATGTTGGCCAACACAATCCCAACAAGTTGTGTTAGATCATTTGTTGGAGACAATAAATGACCAACCCAACATGTTGGCTGAGTTGGGAGGTTCTGCGCACGCACTATAGAGACAAGTCAGTTTCTAGTCTTGATGAAGCACGTGTTTAGTTTTCAGATTAGTTTAACTTTAACATCAGGGTTTACATAGTTTAATGATCATGGAATGGAATGAGGCTAATACAGTTAAACTAATTGATTTATATAAAATAGTATTAGGTTTTTTTGGAATGTTACATATATACAAAGTCATCAAATCCACTTTGGAAATATAGGTAATTCATTATTCCCATTTACGCACCTTCAATTCAACACTCAACCAAAAAACTTCAAGTCCCCCGACACTTCTTACATTTTGTCTTTTTTTATGCAAGAGTACATAAAAAACAAAATGTAGATACACTTCCTGTCAGCACAATAAATTAATAAACAGCAAGTAATACAGCGTTATGCATGGCTAGAAATGTATAGACTGATTAAAAACTACTGGAGGACGCAGGATGTTGGTCCAAAAAGTTGGCGACAATAATCGCAGCTTACTTTTAATCATGTGTTGTCTTTCAACATGTTGGGTCCAACTTGTTACATAATAAACAAGATTTAGTCTCCCTTGTGGTCTTTTTCCTAAATATTTCATCTCCATCGTTTTCTTTGGTATTCCCTCCTTTCTCATCCTCTTTTAAAACATTTTTGATTTATTGCATCTGTTCTCTTTCAATTGTATTCTTTGCTAAGCCTTTAAATTAATACTAGTGTGGTTTTAATTTCCTCTATCTAATATTAGCTAACTGGTATTCTAGACCGTTTATCATCAATATATAGCACCTTGACATGAGAATTGAGCAATGGACCTTTGACTTAGCACACCAATGCGCTACCTCTGAGTTATATAGGAATAGTCCCGATTGATATGTCACCTAGTTAATTACTGCTTTATTTCCATATCCCAAAACTGACTCGTCAATATCAACACCCTTCCTGACCTTGTGAGCCATCATCTTCACTGTCGTTCTCCGTCCCATTCTAGGATGGCCCCCAACCCATTGGGCAAGAGTTGAGCCTGCTCCACCAAGTCACCCATGTCCTCGACGTTATGTTGGCGGGACTGCTGCTGGTAGAGCTGTTGCATGTACTGGTGGTAGTGCTGCTCTTGGAGCTGTCGCATAAGCACGCCTTGCTAGGAAAACCAACATGAGCAAAGATCATTCAACAGTTTTCAATAGGTTTTTTTTATTTGTGCACTTTATATATGATAGTGTAAAGCTTTTTTTAGGCTTGTACATGCATTTCAAAGTTAAAAAAGGCCATGTTCTGCTTTACAGCAGGACCCGCTGTATGAGTGGAGGTCTACTGTATTAGATTTTTGCTGTGCCTTTAAATAGATAGATTTTTGATTTCTCGTCCATCTTTCTAAAGTTCAGTGGCATATTCTGAGAAAAATTAATAGGTATGCTTGTACTCTCAAAGTTACAGGGGAGATTTGGGGGCCAAGGAGCCTCAACCACCGTTGTCCAAGAACGCCAAGGGATTATTTCAAAGGAAATGTTTGAAGATGTGTGCCTATAGATAAGTGTTTCTGCTTCTCAGATAATCTGGATGCGGCGGGAATCAAACCCAGGACCTCTGGGTCTGTAGCCAAAACCTCTGACCACTAGACCACAAAGGTGGTCCTCAAATTGTAATGATAGCTACATGGTTAGAAATTTAAGTAAATATTAATGTCAGTTCTAAAAGTAGTATGGGTACATTTCTGAATGCATAAGAGAGACAGATCTTATTCAATTAGCCTACTGTAATTAAAAGCACACAGTTAGCAATACTCAGTACAAAAATTATAATAAGGTTAAAATGAAGCGGTACATGGATCAAGCGTCCATCATATCATGGTGAGAGGGAGGTGGATTCTACAACTCACGTTGCAATTAAAACTATTTCTTAAAGCCTAACTTATTTCAAACAATTGCTGCTTGGAAACAAACGAGTCTCCCAACTTGAAAATTTAAGCTCCAGAAGCTATTTAGATATGTAAACTCTGGCTAACATAAGGGAGATTATCTCGGACTATTAATATTCTATTGCTACGTCAGTGGTTTATTGCTAAGAGATTTACACATATCTTTTGCTGTAAGCAGTGGTGCACCCAAGTGCCCCCCCTCTTTCCCCAACACCACAAATAATGTTAATAGAAATTTAAATAACATTAAGTATAACTAAAATATTTATCATTGATGATGTGTCGAATGTACGGGCCACATTTTAATACCAGGCTTCAGGCTTAAGCCTAATATTCAAAAGGTTTACCATTACACACAAAATTAACAATTGGAAAAAAACATATAAGTAATAGCTTCAATACCATTTGCATTATTTAAATTTATTAATAACTATAAAACTACTCTAAATAATATATACAAGCATTTAATAGTCATAAATATTCTCAGCCTTCAGGGCTTAGGAGAGTGTGCAACCCCAAACTCAGTTTCTCCATCAAAATTTCATTCTTGCTACAGCCTTGATTGAATGCTTCCCCCAAAGTAATTGGATGGGTGTGCCACTGATTAGGTAAATTATATGAAAGTATATTTTATTTTACCTTTTCCTTCTAAATCATCTTGAATATGGTGAAATTACACTCCTGACTTTTGGGATTCTTTGATGTATAATTATATAAAATCACAATGACTAATAAGTCGTTAATTTGAAACAAAAACTAAAAGAACACTATTAAAACTCCATGAATCCTTTCTACTAAAGAAAAACAAGGATTACCATCAACTACGGTTAAAGTAGCCTCTTCACTCGCCCTACCCTTAACCCTCTTCCCCACTCTATCAGTGTTGAAATGTGTTTGCCAAATACATGATAATATATGTGACTAGAATGCTTAAACATAACTCATATGTATTTAATTAGTGTATAATTTAAAGTTTGTTACATGAACTAACTATTATTTTACAATTAATTATATATATATATATATAATGTAATTTTACTTAAACTATACTAGATTAGCTTAATAAATAAATATTGTGATCGAACAGCATGACCTGGGGTGTAAAAACCCGAACTCATTGGTGGGCGAACAGAAAGGAATGTGACGCAACACCCTAGACATTGGGAAAGGTTATTAGAGCCTCCCTAACATGCCTTGCGGTTTTCAAGCCGCAAGCCCTGGGGTTTCCTATTGTGTTGAGTAGAGTGTTTTGGGAGAAGAATTACTTAAAACACAGTGTTCTTGGAATATGAACCAATATTAGTTTTAAAATTATTAATCAATTACGTGTGTATTTATTAACAATTTAAATTAGTATTTACACAATTTGCACAGACAGCATTGAATTAAACAAAGAAATAGTCCATCATTATGGGTATGCGGGGAAGGACTAGCATACTCGGAGAATACGCCACTGCTAAAGTTTAATAAACCGTCTCTAAAGTTACAAGTAGGGATATGTTCGGTGCACATCCTTTTACATAGGATGAACAATGTGTGGTTACATGGCAAAACAACAATTACAAGTATAAAAAAAACACATTGGGTTTTATCAAAAATCATAATAATACATACATATACATTCATAATCATGAAATTATTTTTGTATCAAGTGGCCTAGTTCAAAAATATATATAATAAGTAATCTTTACACTTAAAAACATGCTCCTTTTTTCTAGATATTTCATGAAATTTGAGTTTTTGATAGTTCGAGATGCATCTTGTCCTCTTCAGCTCAAACTATCAAGACTTTAGTGTAGTTGATATAAACACTAGTTTTCATAGCATTTCCTTGGTAATATAAAACTCCACAATGTTTTGCCAAATGTTCTGTGCAGTGTAGATATCATATCGATGATTTATTTATATTTCCTTAGCTTAAATAGTAGTAAAGCCTGATAGCCTGAACTGTCATCAAAGTTTATAGCAAAAAATATATATATATATATAATCAAGGAAAAGTTTTTTTTCTAATCACTGTGTATTACCAATTGTTAAGGTTATACACCTATGTACTAATTGGGTTAGAGATGAGCAAGGTTGAATTTAAAAAAAAGTGTACCAACATTTGAATGGAGGGAGAGTGTAAAGTCACCCTGGGTACACCTTACCGAGATTTGGGCACTAATCTCCCCATCATTGGCAGTCTAGTTTATTGCTAGTGACACCTTGGACCAATAGGCCACTTAAGCGGATAAGGGAAAGTAAGTTGTGGGTGGAGAACAAAGAGTATTAGGTTAAGAAGCTCTTAGACAGACCTGTTCAGGGTTTCCAGGATACTGCTGTTCAGCGTAGGCCTTGAACTGATGGTAGGTCTGCTGGTTCAGTGCATCCTGAATCTGTCTCCTGCAAACAATGAGAGCACAGAGGTTGTTATCAGATATCAATCCACAAATACAATTAACAGGGCTCGGCCAGTTCACTGCAGTGGAACCAATACAGATTCACAGGTTTACATATATTTTATGACAAATTGTACAAAAAGGGTTTGTTATTTAATAATATATATATATATATTCTTATTCTATTGTATGTAAACAAGGGCGAGGTTTTTTTTATAGCACCGCGTCTTACCATTCATTTGGGTTATTATACATGTTATATAGAGAGAGAGGGGTAAGAGAAAGAAAGAGGGGATGATGGGAAAAAATAGATCAAGGAGGAAAGAGAGAGGAGGAAGGCAGAGAACAATAGACCGTGGGAAACTATTTATAAAAAACCACCACAGTACAACTGGCGCAGATCCAAGCACAAACCAAATTAGATGAAACTGACATATTGTTTTTGTGTCCATTTATTTATATTATATAAATAATATGAGCAGAAAACATTAATTTTCATGGATTAGATCAATAACTAAAAAATCAAACTTGATAAAGTAATATTTTATCAATGTGGAAAACAATTTTTATTTCTTTATTTTCTAAATGTGTGTTCCTGCCAAAATCCCACCATCACTGCAGCAATGAAGAAACAAAGACTGTTGTTTTGTTCAAAATTAAATATTTTTAAACACTTTTAGAATGTGTTCAAATGTCTATGTAGAGTTTTACAACTTTATACTTGAAAATAAAAATATCAATTATTGGTCTATCATGATTTTATGGAAATGAGAAACTATATTGTGTAAGACCTACCTTTCGTCTTTTACTCGTCCTAGCTCCACCCTAACCAAACAAAGACTAGACTCCTAAGGAAATGTAACTATCCTACACCACCCAATTAAATTGCCACAAGTAAACAACAATGACAAACACACACTTTGAATTGTAATCACTCGATGACGTCAAGGTCACTTCTTCAATTCTATGAGCGAGCAAGCTTTTAACAGTCTCATTAGTATGGGGAGGCTCAACCGGTATTCAATGGAAGAACACACTAACTCAAAAGTTTGTATGGATGAAATTTAAATGATCAAATTAGGGAAATGAAGATAATAAATTTTTGGTAGTTCATCTATAAAAAGTGAAGCAAGCCCTAAAATATAATTTAAAAAATTATAACTATCTTTTTTTTAAAAAACTATCTAAAATATTGTGGTTTAGCTAAATTATTTAACATTTTATTGCCGAGGTTCTCACATCTGGTGGAGTTTTATTTTAGGACTACATCTTACTAGCTGTTCGAGCTGTACACTTATGTACTAATTAATCTACTGTGTTAGGTATGAGGAAGCCTTAATTTAGAGGAAGTGCAAACACATTTGCATGAAGAGTGAAAAACCATTTAGAAAAAAACAAACAAAAAAAACGCAGTGAACCCGATTGGGATCAAACCTCTATCTCCCTGTAGTAGACACAAGTCTATTGTGAGAGTAGCACTTTGCCCTTAGACCATGTGGCCACCAAAGCGGGTCGGTGTATATTTAAAAGATCACACTATTACATTAATCTTGCTATTACAAGTTTACCTGAATTGTCAGAAGTTAATAACAAATTTACTTGAATCACCTTCAAAAAAGCTGAACTTTTTAATGTTAAAAGTCTTTTAAACCGATAGTGAATTGTTCTTAACGAGAATGTAAAACTATTTAGGGAAAAACCACTCCCAGTTTACTCGACCGAGATTCGAACCTCATTCTTTTCATCCTCGGCAGTCTGGCTCAACTTTAAACTAGCGGGTCAGCCAACTACACCACCCAGGCACGTTTGATGAATGTCAACAGTAGAAAATTACAAGGGTGTTTCAATAAATAAGGTAACAATGACAAATGTACTAGCCTGAGAGGTGTTTCAATAAATAAGGTAACAAATGTACTAGCCTGAGAGGTGTTACCTTATTTATTGAAACACTGTCAATCTATTTATATTAATAAAATAAAGAGTTTGTTTGTCTCTTTGTCATGGGCATTGAGCGATATATAGCGCATGCAGAGGTCTGAGGATTTAAAATCTGTAGCCCGTGCACACAAAGATGTGCACCTCGAAGCTGGAATTTTAATTTATGATTAGGTTTTTAAAAATTTATTAAAAACTGTGTCAGAAGGAACAAAATGAAGATTTTTTTTCTGTCTGATAGAAGCAAAGAAAAGTTTTGCCCATGATAGCCACTACGCAATGTATCATGCGATTACTCTGGCAACGCTGGGTACGTTTGATAGTGTTCAAACAATGTATATATTGCATTAATTTTATTAATATATTCAAGAGCTCAACAGTATTAATGGTTTAAACCAAGGGGTGGAGAATGGAAGGGTGGTTTATTAAAAGTACACCTGGATTATCTTGAAGACGGGACAATCAAATTGGTAAATCACATCTGGAAAAATATCCACAAAGCTCCTGGCCAAGATTTGAGTCTTGACCTCCACGTCACCGGCAAATCAGCCTGTTCTTAGGCCTAACTAATATAAAGTAAACTAAGTCACTGCTATAAGATAAGAAGATCTTATAATGTTTTTGTTATTTTTTTAAATTATTTAGCAACACACATTACTACCCGTTCGGGTTATACGCTAATGTTTTTGTTGAATTTTTGACTATCTTTTCCTGTATTCAAATGGTAGCTACTCTTCTAATTAGTTTAGTTCAGGTTTTTCATCCATTTCCAGAGTATTCAAAATAAATAGTGGACATAATACACTTTGCCACTGGAATGCAGAGTTATTTCAATTAAGTGATGAGCTAGTAGCTTTGTCTGGATGGTGGGGGAAATGGGGGTGTTAAGAAGAGACACCAATTATGTAATCAAACTACATCATATAATTACTTTGTTTTTAAGACTAACTAAAAGTATAATTTAAAAATATTCTGGGCATACAAAAACCAAGGTAAAATTTAAAAAAGATGACTGACATGGAGTTTTTTTCCCCCCAATGAAACCAAATATTTGCCTAGTTAATTAGATTGAAAACAGTGTGGAAACATTGTATAATAACGTAACACAGGCTTTGATACAAAATAAAAAATCTCACTCATTTCTCATGAAATCTTGGCACTTTTAACTTCTGATCACTTTAACCATTTTAAATTTAGTGAAATATTTATTTTTAAGAAAGACAGAAAAATGCAGATGAAAAAATTGGCAGTGATATTTTTGAACAGTTAAAAGAATAAATCAAACTTTTTCAGCTACTCTCTATCTCATTTTTAGTTCTGTAACTTCCAACTTTTTGTAGTTTTTTCCCTGTCAAAAAGGAATATTTATGAAAACTTAAATTTATGTGTAACTGTGTAAGTCATTATGAGATTGAAGTATGAATAGCGATTAAAGAATCGAAGAAAGACGTTTGTTTTCTATTAAAGCCAAACCAGGTTGACAAATAACATGCCAAGTAATGGCTAATATACTCGTGTGGCCAATACATCGGCTCGAGACAAATCATTGCTTTTGGTGGTCTTCGGGTAAGGTGCTTGCCTCAAGACCTGATGCTTTTGGGTTCAAACCCAGCCGGGGTTGACAGATTTTTCTTGAGCAAAAAAGTTTGAAGCACCACTTCTTTTAGAGAGGAAGTAAAAGCATCAGCCCTATGTCGATTGTGACATGTAAAAGAATCCTGGAAAACATGTAAAAATATCTTTCTGGCAATATTGATAGGCCCTTTAGGGCTCACCCATAGAAATTCAAGGTGGAAGGCAAAGATAAACCACCATACTTCCTGTGGGGCTAGAGTGACTACCACGGTAAGAGTTACCGACAATGGGTTGGTACAATACCGCGTAGTCACCAACCAATGTGATTGTGAGCGCTTGGTGGAAGATACCAACAATTGTGTAATGCCAAATTTTGTTGGTGTGTTAAAGGACTGTCTACCCCCTCTGTTAAGTTACCGAATCTAACAAATTGTGTTTTCTACTGTCTCATATTTAAATATAATGTATGTATATTTGTGGATTGTGGGAAAGGGCTTGTTTTATAAGGTCACTATTTGCAATCCAATTTTTATAAGAAAACTACAGAACAATCAAGGATATTTGACCAGATCTTGTGTATTCTCTATGTTTTTCCTTAAATAATTTTTGTTTGAATCACTTCTCTTTGGATGCTTTTTATGTGCTGTATTCTATGCCTGGTGAAGCATGACTTATTGTTTACTCTGTTTTCTAGTCATCTGGATGTTTTTGAAATGTGCAAATGACATACATTTTTTAGCACCATATCTTACTATCTGTTCAGGTTATACACATATGTACTAATTATGCTAATGAGTTAGGGATGATGAAGGTCAAATTTTGAAGAAGTGTATCCCCATTTGTGTGGAGGGAGAGAGGACACCCATTTTAGAAAAAACTACTATCAGTACACCCAACCAGGATTCAAACCTCAATCTCCTTGTCATCATCAGTCTAGCCTAACACGAGAATGACGTCTTAGATCATGTGGCCATTGAAGCAGGTGTGGCAAATAATATTTTCAATGTAAAAGTATTAATGCTATTAAAATATTATAGCAACTATTATAATTTATTAGTTGTTTATTTTATTTTTTTCTTATTTTAAATAGGCTTAGTTAAGTTTAAAAATAAATTTATTGAATTGAGCTCGGCTCGACCCGATACTAGGGAACATTTTCTGAAAAGCCTGATTGAGTTCCATTAGGAATGAAAAAATTAATAATTAGAACTATACTTGGCCTAATTACAAATGATGATGAGCGACTATAGCCAGTATAGTTAGCTAAACAATTAGCACGTTTGGATTTGATTTGAGAGAATATGGTTTGTGTCTATATACTGTGTTTCGAAGTGGGTTTATTTGTCTATCCTCTTGTTAATACAACAGGCCTAGCCAGATGGTAGTGGAAGAGTGAATGACTTTCAAAATGGCGGACTGACCAAGGCCACAGGCAGGAAACTAATGGATGGTAAAAAAAAAGTATTTCACAACAAAATTTTGTCAGACACCTTACCTCAGTTGGTGCCCTGTCTGCCTGCTGAGCTAAGGGTCTAAGGTTCGATTCCCGGAATGGCCAAAAGTTTATCAGTGATGAGAATATACCCTTTCACATTGATAAAATGACAGCCGGGGACTGGATGTTGTTTCTGTACTAGTTGTAATGTATTGATTTGGATTAATCTAAATTATGTAAAAAGTCATGGATGAAGGTAATTTTTCTTTAAAGTAATATAGGTAGAGTATCCTTTTAAGATTCATCCATGAACAAACACGCGTTTCTCAGAATGAGGTGAAAAGGACTTCACCCCTAAAATATATTTTTTTATACCTTCTTTCCTGGTAAAAGAGTAACTGCGTCAATTCCTGTTGAAGGGAGGAGGTTCATAGTATTTGGCAGAACACGCCATTTCTTTATACCAATAAGAAGCTAGCCCTCACAAAATGTGTCGCCAGGACTCTGTCTATTGGTTAGTTTTTACTTTGTTGACCAAGGGAGAAAATGCAAGGGGTATGTCATATATAGACCATAGTGCGTATGTTTATACACAGTATAACAGTATAGCAATAGCAATTGACGACGACGACGATGAGGAGGACAATCTCCGGGACCTCGCTCACGCACGAGTCAGTCACAGTCCAACACATTATAATATAAGTCACTTCAATATCACAAGTGTGCAATGATAAGAAACATTTAACTGAAATATGTGCAAATAATTTACTGGTGTAATATAAATAAACCGTGTGTGAAATAACAGCCAACAACATTTCTCTTTCTTTAATAATATTAATACCGATTTAATTAGTGCTCGAACACGAGGCTATAGACAGCTGATTGAACGGTATCTTTTCCGAACAGTGATGATAGACGCTCGATAACGGAGCTTTATACAACCTATATAAACATCACAGCAATAACAGGGAATTAATCCGCAGTGAATCAATTGACACCCAAAGTAGGGTGATTGATCACATATTATTACAATTGACGCCCAAAGAGCGGTGCATTTATTCCGTATTGTTACATAGTCTGAATTTAGATTCAAAGGCATATGAAGCTATGACAGGCCTAGCCAGACAGTGGGGGAAAAGTATATGACTTAAATAATAAAATTGACCCGGGCCATAGGCTGGAAACAGTAATGGATGTAAAAAAAATCCTCTTGTCAGAATAATGAGGGTTAAGTGTTTTAAATTACCTTACTACATCCTCTTACTTCTTACAGTGTAAAAAAACAGTCATTTATATGGTTAGTAATGCAGGGAAAAAAAATTACTATAAATTATCATTTTTTTAATACGAATTTTCAACAAAGAGACTACAATTTTCAAGCATAGTCAAACCAATGATAAAAAATTTAACCAAAAATGGATCCTTTAAATTTCTTAAACACTTGAGCATATTAAGAGATTTGAAGAGTTGTCAAAAATTTCAGGTTAAAGACAAAAACAATTTTTGGAGGTATTGTGAGGATTACTAGCAGTTTAAACCTAAAGAGTTACAAGCCAAACCTAATAACCAGACCGCAAACCATTAATTTACCAATAAACTGAATGTGTTTTCATAATAAAACATAAAAAATGTTATAATTTGGTATCAACATTTCTATTTTCCAGAGCAATGGTTGGTAGTCAACCTTTTTTGCTTAGCTCGCAAGTCCTTACAGCCGGGTCTTTTGAGGATAACCATAAATCTGATACTGATGAATAATTATCGGGTGAATTATTAGTACATCGTCAATTAATTGTGATCGGCAATTATTACGTCGATTAATTATTTTTTTTAAGTAGAATTTAAATCAAAATTTTCCAGGTATGAGTTTAGTGATCAAAATCACAAAAAAATATACACACTTCATCTGGGTTGCGGGCTATGCAAAGATTACATGAACAGAATTAGAAATTTAAGTTCATAACTTTGATAAAACTAATAATTTAGTTCCAAATTTCAACGGTTATGCATAAAATATCTTTTTGTATGCATATTGGTAATATCTTTTTGTATTAATTACATTATCTGTTATCATTCTCTTAAATATATTTCCCAATAGTTATTAATAAATAATCGATAATTGGGATTAATCGGTGTAAATAATGGTAGCATAAACAATTATTTTAATTAATCGGTATCGGTAATCGGTTTTAGTGAATCGATACACCTCTAATTCATATATTAAATTTTTGAAATATTTAAAAAAATTATATTTATATTATGTTTTTAAATTTTACATGTCCTTGAGGATGTCTTCACATACCCCTGCAGTACGGTATATGTTCATCATGATGAATACCACTGTTCTAGAGCAGCTAAGGATCTGCTGCAGTCTAAGGCAATGTTTCCCAACCTGGGCGTTACCGCACCACTCCCAACCCCAATGGGACATTTTTAGTTTTCAGGAGGGGCAGTAAAAATGTAAGAGAACGGTGGTAGGGGAGAGTTTGGGTTTTTAATGATATTACTGCAATCATTTTATGCTGTACATATTAATAACAAGCAACAAAATATTTAATATAAGGGTCTTAAATTTATTTTAATATTTGTGTTCTATAATTTTGATAGTATGTTTAAGTACTTAAATATGAACATTTAACATAAGTTATGTTTTAACGCATGTTTAAATCAAAAGGATTACAAGCTATGCCATAGAGAAGTTTGTCCATCTGGCAACAGACGCTATTTAACAAAAGTGTGTACAAATTTGGGACTTTTGACAGGCGATAAAAATTATATTTGTTTTTGTACTTTTTTTAAATAAAATTGTGAGTTGATTTTTAATTTTCATTTCTATTACTGCTCGATATTTAGATTTTCTTTAGAAGGTCTTGAAAAATACTAATAAATGTTTATACAATTTACCAATACATATTCATACTATTTAGTTTGAAATAATTATGTATGAATGTACAATTTAACATAAATTTAAGGTTATCACTTATTTCAATCCGACACCTTAGCTTAGTCGGTAGCATGTCTGTCTACCGAACTAAGGGTTTCAGGTTCAATTCCCGGCATGGCTGAAAAATTTATCATTAGTGAAAGGTGGGTTTATCCTTTCACAATGATTAATTAACGGCCGAAGACTGGATGTTGCGCCCGTCCTAATCTTAAGTTATATTGTAAGGCATATGAAGCTACGACAGGCCTAACAAATTGATGGGGGAAAATATATGGCTTGAATATAAAAATGACCCAGGTCACAAACTGGATGGAAACAGTAATGGATGTTAAAAAATATCGCTGATTTCAGCATGCTTATTATATTTAACTTTGAGGTTACAGGAGGTAGGGGGCGGTAGCAGCATCTGTCAGAAGGGGGCGCTAGGCTAAAAAAGACTGGTAACCAATGATCTAAGGCACCTATCTCACAAGAGACTGGTCTGCCAACGACGGGAAAAGTGAGGTGCAAATCCCAATCTGGTAAACTTAAAGTGTTTTCCACTCTTCCTCCATTACATTTTCTCTAACTTGAACCTTCACTATCCATGACACATTAGCATAATTAGTATATGTGTATACCTCTTAAATGAGTAGTGAGACAGGTGCTAAAAATGTTTTATTGCAACTAAAGAATAATGTGAGCAAAATTAATGAAGGGGAAAAAATAATAATGGGAAAGTTCAGCTCAGTCAGTAACGTGTGTCCAGTGAACTAAGGGCACCATGTTCAACTCCCGGCATGGCTGAAAAATGAGTACTCTTCTGGTAAAATGAGGGTTTTCCCTTTCACGGCTTGATGAATTAATGGTCTGGAGGCTGGATGATGTGTCTGTTCTAGATTTAAGTTGTGTGCTGACATAATCAGTCGGTCCAGAAAGTAGCTTGAACATTAAATACCTCAAATAAATTGGGGGGAAAAAATCTTGTGCTTATCGTGTTTTCTAAAATTCAGATTCAAATTCAAGAAAAAGTGAATCCAACCCAGTTTTAAATGTACCGTAATCAATTATTTACCTCTGTGCCTCCTGTTTCGCTCTGTCCTCTTCTTCCTTCTTTTTGGCTTCCTCTTGCAATCTCGCTCTCTCTTCTTCTTCTTGAAACCTCTCCTGTTCTTTCTGGCTGAAAGAAATGGCTAATATAAGACTTCAAATCTAATTTAAAAGAGATCATTTTCTCCAGATACTAAACTCAACACGTCTTTCTTATTTATAAAGTAGAGTTAATTTTTAATGGTAAATATTTACTTATATTTTTAATTAAGCAAATGCAAATAAATTAATCATATACTTTATTTAATTTATTTAATGTAATGTTTGTCTTTTTAGTCAAATAACATTTCTGATAATCCAGTTAGTTATTTAAAGTAAACTTGAATTATTATTTTTTAACAGCATAGTCATCATTATCAACTTTTTCCAGTCTGTGGCTGGTTTTTCTCTCTCAAAAGTGTATGTCTGGCTGGGTAGGCCTATATGCAAATAGGGTGTGGATATACAAGGTATAATCTAGGGGAAATGTACACTCATTTGCATGAAGGGAGAGAGAGAGAGATATGGTTTTTAAATAAACATCCTTGGAAATAATACACCTTGTTGAGAGTCAACCCTGAACATCTTGTCACATGAAAACCAAACTAGATGAGCTAAACATTTGGTCGGAGTGGGATGTCCATTGATAAAGGTCTTTGATGTTAATTAGTGTGAGCTTAAGTCAACTTAGTAATAATCAATATAACCCTGTGTTTATAAATGCCAGTTAAATACACAAAAAACTTTAAAAAAAAGAGATAGATGAAAACTTATGGTAGGAAAATAAATAAAGATCATTACATATCTCATCTACACAATCTATCCTTTAATTAAAATACACATTTGAACAATCAAAAGTGTTAACTAAATATCACTAGGCCTAAGCTTATAGTGGAAAAAGAAATTACACGTGCCAAGTGTTTGAAAATCACTTTTCATACATGCAATTTAGATGAATATATGTGACTGGCTATCAAGATCAAGATTGCACGAAACAAAAAAGGGCCAAACTCACACTGGGCGACAAATGGATAGAGTCACCAGTTTTATCAAGTTTGCTTCATTACTGACAGGGAGGTCAGTACTCAAATTCTGGCTTGGTGTAGCTTAATTAGGTAGGCCTGGTTTTTCCTAAATGGTTTTCCACTCTCCCTACACAAAAATAAGGGTACAAATCCTCTAACTTCTACCTTCTCTATGCCTACTCCCTTGAGTAAATACCCAGATAGTTTAAACATGCACAGGTAAACCATGGACGACAGCAAAAAGTATATTTTTAAACAGTTTTAAATTTGTGTTTTAAAAACAGTGTCCTGTGAATGATTAACTAAAGTTTCTTTGTGATGAAAGATAACTCAATATTGTATCAATTCCACTTACTTAGGCCAAGCATTCGGTTAGATTCAAAGGCAATGTAACATATTTCAGAAAATAAGCAAACTTCACTTACGCAAGCCTCACGCGTTCTTCTTCATCACGCTTATGAGCCTCAACATAGGGTTTAAATAATGAGCAGATTTTATCTAGGAGTTCTACAAAACCACTCATAGCTTCCTCTCGAGACATGTCACCAACAGATTGCCAAGCCAGGCTGGAAAATACCACATTTTAAGTTCTGACAATTAGAGACATAAGCCTCAACTGTATGGTCATCTAAATGATCAGAGCAGAAGATCAAACTGACCTGCGATCACGGCCAATAACGTCTAGTACCCCTAGAGGGGGGAGGCTGTCCTGGTTGAACTTTCCATGACTTACTTGTCGTGTGAACGCAACAAGCTTCAATTTGTCTTCATAGGACAAGTGAACAGCTTTGCCTTCCTTTTCTGAAAAATAGCATATGTTTTAAAATGGTAGGCCTATGGTTTGTTTTAAAGAAATCTGCTTCGATTGTTAAAATAAGTTTTTTTTAGCTTTGATAAGCTTTTTATTTTATGACATGTATTACCACAATAATCATTTGAACCCTGCAAGGCTTAAATTAACTTTGATAAGAGCATAGAAACAAGAGGGCCACTTTTAAGGAAATGACCTGGCATTTATATGAAGAGAAGATAAGAAACCTCTAATGGGGAACTCCGTCAATATTGTGTCACAGTCTCCTGAGTCAGAGTATTGTAGACTTTATGGTAGATTTAATATTGCCGCAGTAGTAATTAGCAACTTCAAACACAATTTGGCAAGAAATTATTTTTAATGATAAAGATTTATTTGACAGTCTAACTAATAAAACAATGTTCATATTTTAATTTATCAAACTATGTGATCTGCAGAGACCGTCACTTTTGACACATAAAAAGTAAAATTTGTATATTTTTTATACTCTTTCTACAGGTTTCTTACCATACACACTGTAAGGTTTAAGTTTTATACTAGCTATTACCAATGATTGCACTGAATAGGCTAGTAGCACATCTCAATAAAATAATCAAAGGGGCACAAAAATAACCAAAGGGGCACAAAAACAACTACCTAACCTCGGGTGACACCGGTTCAGTCCCGGATCCCCATGTGAGGATCAACACAGGCGTAAGTCTTCTGTTCGTAGAATTACATTTTAAAGTTTATTTTTGAGGACTATAGTGGTAAATGTGTAAATATAGTAACTATAGTTGGTCAAAAAAAATTTTTTTAATGCAATGAATGCAAAAGGAGCTAGTAATAAATCTGAATAGTTTGTTGTACCTTTGTAAAACTTCAATGCCAGCCGATACAAATCTTTCAAACGAAATCCCCAAATGTTAAAGGATTCGTCATTCTCTTTATTATTTGTTTCGTTACATGCTTCGTTACTTGAACGATTCGATTCTTCTTCAGAAGCTATACTCAATCGGTCAAAATTAGACATCACAACATTTTCTTCAGTCGCCATTGTGGAAAACACGTTTGACAAAATTGACGTGACATTAAAGTGAATTATTTTGTGTGAGCCTGCATAAATATAATTCAATGTAAAATATTTTACATACTTTTTGATTTGATTTTTAAATATAAATCATAATTATTAAGCTAGAATAAAAAATCTATTTAAATAATACCTCAATTGATTACCATATTTAGGTCTAAGATAAACAGTAGGAGTAAAATATATTTACATTTACTAGGCCATATTTTCTATGTTATTAACTTAAAGATAGCGTATTTTAAAGTTATTGTTGATTGTGTTACTTGTAATTCGGAAAAGAAAGGGTTGAGATGGTTATATTGTGATGAAAAATGCTCTAAATGGTTTCATAGAGTGTGTGTTGACATCGAGAAGAAAATATTCAGCCGTCTGAATGATAACAAGGGTGAAAAGTGGTTTTGTCCTTCTTGTACAAAAGTGCCTCCCAGGAAGCCAGAAAATAATGGCGCTAGTTCTCTCTTGTCGGGTGGAAGCGGATAGTCTTCCTGTAAATATTGTAAACAGTAATGAACCAGAAGATGACCTTGGAGGACTCTGCACTAACGACTTGCTAAAAAAACTTATCATGGAACATCGCGAAACAAGGAAATCACTAGAATTCCTATTAGGCAAATATGATTAACTTTCTACTTCAGTTGCGCATCTTGAGACTAATGTGAAACCAACCTACACAGATTTGTCCTCCGTCAGGGGGCGTCTAGACAATCATGGTGCAGCGATACATAGCTTTGAACTAAAGATGAACCAGCTTGAGAAATACTCGAGAAGAAACAACATTGAAATAAGTAATGTCAGAGAAATTAAGGGTGAGAATCTGGTCTCACTAATCACGCATATTGGACAGAAGATTAGTGTATCTTTCACGAGAGTTGATATTGACACAATCCATATAGTGCAAAGGGTCAGAAATGAACTCAATGCAACAAGGTACATTATTTGCAAGTTCACCAATCGGGAAACCAAAGATCAGTTCCTACAAGCCTTCAAGTCTTGGAGGAGCCTCACCACCGCAGACCTTGACATAGAGGGCCTTGTGAAACAGTTTAGGTGAATGAGGATCTTT
This sequence comes from Timema poppense, assembly GCA_902141375.1. Taxonomy (NCBI): domain Eukaryota; kingdom Metazoa; phylum Arthropoda; class Insecta; order Phasmatodea; family Timematidae; genus Timema; species Timema poppense. The sequence goes on along the minus strand of CABFOV010002376.1, from coordinate 8,686 downwards.
CTACCTGCTACAAAAAACTGTTTTTGCAAGCTAAGCGTTTAAGGGTTGAAAAGAAGTACAAGTTTCTTTGATAGAAAGACGGCAACATACACATGCGCGAAGACGAAACAAGCCGTGTCATCACATTAGCTCAACATTCCAACCTTGATAAGATTTAGGCTACTCAACCCATGCTATTTCTTATGTTCTACTTAACCAAACATATAATTTCAACTCTCAGGCACCGCAGAATTACACTTATTACAATATATGTGTTTAAAATTAATCCTTTATTCTGTCCGAGTGAAACAATTAATATTGCAACAACAAGTGCGTGTGCATTGCTTTATTACTCATAGCTGTTTTCTTTCAACATATTATCATATTGGGCTCTTTTATAAAATTCTCATAATTGTATTATGGAATTGTATTATCAAAACGTACGTGACCTAAGGACCAAACTTACCAATCTTAAACTAAACGTTGCTCAAAGTAGCTACAGTGTAATATGCCTGAGTGAAACATGGTTTAGTCCTTCAGTGCAAGAAGGTGAGCTTCTCTATGACAGGTATAATTCATACCGCAGAGACATAAATTTTGCAACTTTTTCTAAAAAAGATTAAGGTGGGGTAATAGTTAACATATCCAAGGAAATTTCATGTAAAATTACTGCACCACTTACAATCTTGTGTCGTCGAAGACTTATGGCTAAACATTCCCAATATAATAGTTCATAACAAATCTAGAACCATTGCCCTAGGTTTAGTGTATCTTCCTCCCTTCACCAACGTACTTGAGTTCGAAAACTATTTTGAGACACTCTGTGATAAGCTAACCACTAACCGTTACATGAATAACACGATTATAGGATATGTCAATCTATCTAATATCTCCCGAGGAGTGGGAGATGAAGATCGTCTCATTGCATTATATAACAGTAGCAACCGAAAAAAAAGTTCTAAATTTTATATAATTTCATGGTTACAATATAGTTAACTTTATACCTAACAAAAATAATAACTTATTCGTCTTAATCTTGCACAATAGCCCATTGAAAATAAATGTGGCACGAGAACGGTATCCCCTGATTGATAAAGATGATCACCATCCAGCACTGAGTTTAGATATCAGATCAATATATACTTCCTAAGCTTAAAAATAGCGATCTTCCATTCTATAATTACAAACATGTAGATTTTACCAAGTTGAATGTGGTATTAGCCAACATTGTTTGGGGTCAAATGATCAACTGTCCTTATGTAAACCGGGCAATTGTTGCATTCTATACCTGTTAATGAAGTGTCTTTAAGAACCAAGTACCTTTGGAAAAGGGTGCATATAACATATATAGGTACCCACCATACTTTAATAAACGCCCTGTGAAAATAACTCAAGAAAAAAACTTACAATGACATAATAAACATTTTCACGTTCAAAGATCTATGGCGTAAAATTAAAACAATGACAAAATAACCATAAAACAAATATATAATAAGGTTGGAGTGTGAGTTAAAGGATAAAGTAAAATGTTTTTGGAAGTATGTTAATTCTCTTAGAGGCAGTTCTGGTATTCCAAAGACCATGTTTTATAATGGTGACAACTCCTGTGACAGAACAACGATCAGTAACCTTTTTTCATATTATTTAAACTCTGTGTTCACCAAACACGACAATCAAAAACTCAACAAAAAGATCTTTAACAGTTTCTTTAATGACTCTTTCTACTCGATCACTATTAGACCTATAAGACTAGCTAGAGTGCCTCCAAAAATTAAACTCATTATTTATCATGAGCTAATAAATATTTAGTCACTTTCAGTACCTCATCCATATTAGGGGTACCGTGGCTTACAGTATGTTCCATTCACTCCAAGTTGCACAAAACAAAGCTATAAAGAACATATTTGATCTGACAAACTTATGCACAAGAAAAAACCTATACACAGAAAATGACATATTAACAATCTTAGGTCTTCACAAACTCAATATATTATTATTTGTACACTATAAAGTGAAGAATTCGGCGAACCAAAAAAACACTCAGTACAGTTACCACACAAGCTATGATGGTGATTTATACCTAAATTCAATTAGAAGAGAGTACGTAAAAAACACGTTCTCATCACATGGCTACCAAATCTACACCCACCTCCCAAAACTACTCAAAAATATTTTTAAAAATCCACATATTCTTAATAAGATACTTAAATCTCTTTTAATTAAATCAATAGCTGCATTGGAGACTTTTGTTTCTTATTAATATTTTCTATACTGACTATAAATAACATCAAAATCAGATTATCAATAATATATTTCAAGAACAAAATAATTTAAATGATTAAATAAATGTCAAAATCCACTTTATTTTCTAAATTTATGTATATACACAACTTAATTTAAGAAAACCAGCAATGTGCTACATCAAATCAATAATTCCTTTAAAATTGCTCACTATAACATTATTGAACTATTTAATATAGTGATGTTTGAAAAATATAATAAATGCACATTTACTTTTTCCTTATTAATACCTATTACAATAAAATGTCCTAAAATACCAAACAAGCTGCTTATATTGTATATATATCAATGTGCTACCACCGTGCGCCATTAACTCAAATTGTTCAATTAAAATTTGTAAGATCTCCACCTAGAACTCCACTCAAGGAGATCAGATATTTTAATTGTTAACTTAGTAATAATTACTTTGTTACATTTATATTAAAATTGTAAAATATTGTAATGTAAACTTAAATTGTAACTCAAACTGTAATAAAAAATTGTAATAAATGTAACATGTCTTGAACTTTTCCAGGTTTTAGAAGAGCCTACCAAATATACAACTTTTGAATTTCTTCTTCGTCAGTCTTGTATTGTTTTTATTAAGGCTGGCTGATTGGATGGTACAAGACCGTCTACAATACACAGACCTTAATGCAACCATTGATTATAGTAAAAATGGTGTCAAAATCGGTTAGTCGTTATTAGAAACATATGTCTGTACCCGTTAAACAATATAGTTTCTGTCTTGTCAGTTTCGTTAGGTTGATTTAATTCGTGTGTTTAAATCTTCTTTTCCCGTGTTTTTAAAGTGGTATTAACTGGTATAATGGGTCGGTCGTGCTGTGTACCTGGATGTAAATGTAATTTCATGTGCACTGTAAGCATCCGCTACATTGTATCAAAATAGTTCCGGAAGATGGCCTAGGCTGTCGGGGATTTTTAAAAAAAGGCGTTACAGATACTTCAGCATTTAGAGTCCCTAAAGACAGAGTTCTGAGAGAGAAGTGGGTTAAATGTATCCATCGTGATAAATGTGTAGTGAGAGATAATAAATTAGTGGGTATTAAACATTTCGTGGACAAATTTATCATTAGAGAGGATGTATTTCATATGGCTAATGGTAAATCAATAACTGTTCCCCGTAAAAAAAACCTTTGAGATGATGACTACACCAGTATATTTCCAAGTCAAACTTCATATCTCACTGTGAACGTCCCTAAGGATAGAAAAGTTTCAGCCATTCGTGTAGGAATTTTGTTAGTTAGAAAAGAGAAGGATTTTAGAGAACGGTGTGACAAATACTTAATTTATAGTTTTGAAAATTTTAAAAGTGAAGCTATAATACTGGACACTAAACCATTTATTTTGGTAATGAATGATGCCTATGTTCTTTTTATTAAAGTAAACAACAATACATCTCTTGATATTCCATTTTATTAAAGTAAACAACAATACATCTATTGATATTCCATCTATTACTGTAGGTTTTAAAGTTCAAAATAATTTGGGTGTTAAAGTTTTCTATAAAAACATGTGTTTTCCTCCAGAAAACTTCAAAAGTATCTTGAAATCAGAAGGCCAAGATGATCCGAAGTGTGATAGATGGACTAAATTAGACAATTTGCTTACTCATATTCAGAGCTATAGTGATGAGATCTTTGATAATATTGACAGGGCTAAGCTTCTAATAAACTTCTTGAAAGAGGAATTAGATTCAAATAGTTTTGACGTAGGAAAGTTTATTATAAAAACATTTGTTCTGGAACAATTGGAGCTGACACTCGTGAAACAAATAAGATATTTCCCAGAAATTTTGATCTGTGTTGCAGCTATATCTTATTCATTTCCTGGTGTATATCAATTTATAAGAAATATAACGTCCCTATTTATTTGGGGTGCCCGGTAGCCAACCCTAACTACTACACTACTGAAGCACCCTAGGGTGCTACATGGTTGGGATGGACCCCGAGCGGTAGAGGTTGGGATGGATGGTTCGTGGGGAATGAGGCTAGCGAGTTAGTCCAAGAAGATATATTTATTTCTCTAGATAGATGCTAACTACTACATAGGTATGAGGTAATCCCCCATGACGGGGAAGCACGCACGATAACAGGACTCACGAAACTACCCAGAGACCCATGATCGACCCTCCTGCAGGGGTGAATCGCCAGATCACATGCTATGTCATCACCTCGTCTAACGGCAACTCCACCACACATGCATCCTGCATGGCTTCCAACATTCAACAACGTGTGTTCTTCTCACACACAAACTTGCTGATCTCGATTTACACCAGCCCAAAAGTCCATCGGTCGCACCGTGCTCGCTCGTCAACAGGATGCAAGCTATATGAGCTATATGCTATTCTAACAGGAAGGCTTCCCAATACTCATGACTTTTAAAGGAAATGTATGAGCGTGGGTTAACCTCCTGCCAGAATAAGCCTTGAAATAATTATGTTCTTACAGAAATACACATGTTTAGAATTTGCCAAATCATATTTATTTGAAACAGTTATATAAAATTGACCCCACTAACGCATAAATAATTGTTGAAAGAAAAAAGTAAGTTATGTTAAATGAAACTTATTTTAATGATAAAATATCATATAAAGAAGGAAAGATATTGGGAATGACAGAAAATGGTGTAGATGTAGATGCAGCCACGACTAGGTAAGTAGGTATGTCTCAATCTTTGCATTCATAAAACAAAAATGTAATTGCTCGTTTACCGCAAAAAAAAACAACCTGATACATTATAATATAACCTCACGATTGAAGTATTAAATCAAATGAATGAGCTTGGATTTCAAATTGTATGTTTAGTTTCTGACAATAATCGTGTAAATAGAAAGCTGTTTGAACTATTGTGTTATGGTAGTTTTAAAAATTGTATAACAAATCCAGCTAATCGTTGATGGCCAATTTTTCTTATGTTTGACACTATCCATATTCTGAAATGCATCCGTAATAGCCGGTTGAACAGATTAAATGAAACATTTACTATACCAAATGTGGAACAGTTGTTTTCTGCTTTGGATACTCTGTAAAATACTTATGAAGACAAAAGCTTGTGTGTGAATACTCAAAATCCAAGGCCAAATTTTCTGATCTTAGAGATTTATTTCAGCCAGAAAAAAATATGTTGTTAAAACTCGCACCAAGTTTATCTAGAATAGCGCTATACCCTACTTCTATTGAGCGTCAGAATGTCTCCTTAGCTGTTAAAATATTTGATTTAAAGAATACAGTAGCTCTTAAAAAACTTAAAAACCAAGGTATTGATGTCAGTGATGGAACTGTCCCATTTTTAAAATTATTTGCCAAGTGGTGGACAATCAGTAATGAACACCCAATGAAAGGTAAATACACAATAAATGTTGAAGCTACTCCAATTACTTGCGTTAATGATTCAAAATTGGTGTTCCTTCAAAATTTACGAACCTTTTACGATATCTGGCACTTATCAGATACAGAATTAAAACTTACTAATGATACGTACATTGTTATAACCCACGCCACTCGCTCAGTAGTTGAGTTATCCATATATGTCTTTAATACGTATGGCTGGGCTTACATTCTGACTGTCAAATTATAGACTGACCGTTTGGAAAGAATATTTGATGCGAATAGAAGACCAAGTAGCTGTAGCTACAATGTCTCCGCAAAACTAGTTCTTGAATATGAACGGAAACTGAAGCTATCGAGTGTACTAAAACTCAAATAATCTAAATTTGAAGAAGTAAAATTGAATGATTTTACTACGACAGTTCAAAAAGGTAGCAAGGAAACTCTAGCAGATAATCTGGAATATTTATAACCTGCAATATATGACATGACTCAAGTTCCAGTTCATACCGAAACACAGAACATTCTGGGATGTATTGCAAGTTACACCAACAAGAAAGTGATTGAAAAGTTAAATTACCATGAAAACTGAAATGAATGTAGATAATGTTACAGTTCTATGAAGAAATACAGTTGGTTTGTGATAAAGAAGTTTTTTCATATTTCGCCGAACTTAATCGTGGTGGGCTGGAATGTACTTCTGCCTTCGTGATTGCCCTGTGTTCAAATGTTTACGCGTTATTTCAAACCTTTATCAGTAGTGAATATAAACTTGAATTTATGAACTAAACAATCATCGAGATGCAATCGTAACATTAAGGATTCAGACTTGTGAAATCAGTGTTAGTGATCTTGAAAATCTGTGCAGGTGTGGAGTGTCTATGAAAGTATTAGTAAAAATGGCGTGATATTAAGTAATATTTTCACTAACAATTATACCAAAATGTTAAATAAAAATAATACTTCAAAAGAATTGGCTAAAAAGTTTAGCGGAAAAAGAAAGGATTTCTGTGAACTTGGACTTGGTGATAAAGTTAAGAAGCGTAGGGAGTTGAAATTCAGCAAATAGGCTATCAACCCCTTGTGATATATAGGACCTAAGTTTCATTACAATTTTTGGCCATAAGCCCTGTATATTTTAGGTAATAATTTGTGCTAAATTTATGGATGATGCTGTATTTAGTGTTAATAATGCTGTATAAAGTGAGTGCACTTTCTTTAATTAAATTCCTTCTAGTGATCTCGTATATGACTGAATTATCAACATTATCTAATGTATTTGTGTTTAGTTAGAATAACTTAATTATTAGTGCAAAAATATCATATCAATGTCTACGAGTTTAAATTTAAATTCATAAAGAGTATGTATTTAAAGAACGCAATCAAGTTTGTTAGAACAGAATCATTGAGTATATATAATATTACTATTGAGTATATAATATATAAATATATTACTAGTGAGTATATAATATATGATGTAATATAATAAATATATAAATAATTATATAATAATAACTATTGAGTATATTATTATTATTATTATTATTATTATTATACATTAAGGTCTGAGTATTGTAGTGGGTCTTGGATGGTAGTATCTTAGATACAAAAGTACAATCGTTTCGGCGGTAAAAATAGCATCGATTTCAGTTCTGTCTGTGTATAATATATTGGGTCTTAAGTGGTGGCAACTCTGAGCTTTTCTTATTTCATAGTGGTGTAATCTATTAGCTGGGTTTATAAACCAACAAATGTTTATGTCGTTAATAGAAGTTTACACCAAAAAAGTCAAACCAGTATTGTATAGTGTCTATACTATTCTATGCCTCTGGTTTACATTAAAAAGTAAAAATATACTTTTTTTTTACGTTCTTGGTACTTTAATATTTGTCTTTATATGAAAGTCTAATATTCTTCACGTCAAAGATAAATACATTTATCTCGTTCTCTACAGAACATTAAGTGTTCTTAAACAACAATTATACAATTTTTGTGCGATTAAATATGCCCAAGCGAGGTAAAAACTCAAAATGGGGACCAGAGAGTACATCAGGACGTGATGCAGGCAATTATTACTATGGTGAGAGTACAGCTTGGAGCTCTTTTGTAATAAATTACCTTGGTTATTAGGCTATGGTGAATTGTTGTCATCACCGTCAAACCTTTGTATTAAGCCTGTAAAAATGTTAGTATAGGCCAATATTGTTTTGAATGAAGATATTTTGTTAATCACATGAACTGGAACAAATTGGAACATATCACACCTTTTGTAATTATTGTATTTTATTGTCGTCATCATCATCAAACTTGTGTATTAAACCTATTAAAAATGTTAGCATAGGCCAATATTGTTTTGAATGAAGAAATTTTGTTACTCTTATGAACTGCAACAAGTTAACATACTGCACCTTTTGTAATTATTGTATTGTCATCACCATCAAACTTGTGTATTAAGCCCATTAAAAATGTTAGCATAGGCCAATATTGTTTTGAATGAAGATATTTTGTTAATCACATAAACTACAACAAGTTAACATACCACACCTTTTATAATAATGATAGGAAACTTTCATATTACTTGCTTTATGCTAAAAAGTCATGATAATTGCCACAGTGAAAATGGTAGGAAGGAAGGCTTACACTATTGAAGTAACTATTGACTAAACAAAAGCCCAAGTACCACAAGCTAATTTACACTATAGCCCCACTAGGCACGGGCCTAGGGGTGGCGGCGATGGTTTTCAGGAGTGGTACATTTTGAATTACATAATCTTTATTTTTATTATATTTTTGTTTTTAATAATTACGTTTAAAAATTATTGACCAGCATTATTGAAATAGTTCAAGTTAAAGTCAGAACGACAATATTTATTTTTAAATAACTGTACTTTGTAATCGCTTTGTAACTGACGTCACTCTCTCCTTTATAATGTTAACTCAAGCTACTGTAGGGCATGTACTGTACATGCCTGATTATCTTTCGTAGAAATCTTTTCTTGAATACTAAAACTTCAGTCCCCCTCACCCCAACATCTCTTTCCTCTGAAAATTTCTAAAGCTCTTATAAAAAAAATATT